>JABUQX010077852.1:20000-37632 GCA_015478945.1 Trachelipus rathkii
AGTTTATGGCTAATTTAAGAGTAGTGTGACATAAAGAGATTGCATTGATTTTTAGGTCTTAGGATTTTATTATTTTGTTTACAGATGCCTTCGTGGGTTGGTGGTGGTTGTTTTTGAGAAATGTGGATTTTTTGATTGTCCGGTACATCTTTGTTGTGCTGATTCTTTGATGTAGATTTTTTGTGTAGTGTTGCTAATTTTTATTTTTGATAGAATTATTTCAGTTGTTTATTCTGTTGTTGAGGTTTATGATTTGGTTTATTTGGCATTTTGTCTGAGGGAATTTCTTCGTTTTATTAGGATATCTATTTCTGGTGAAAAATTGGGATTGAAATGTTGCTTTAGCCTTGGGGGATGTATTTTTGTATGCTTTAGAATGGTTTTATTGAAGTATTGTATTGCTTTGTCGAGAGATATAAAGTTTGTTGTTCGGAAAGAATGTAGTTCTTGTTCTATTAAATCAGTGTAAGCTTTCCAGTTTGCTTTCTTATAGTTAGTGTAAGTCTTTTTAAAGGATTTGTGTGAGTGGTACTTATGATGAACTTTGATTAATATTGGAATGTGATCAGAGGATAGAGAATGAAAGATTTGCCATGTTGCAGCGAGCTGAATTTGGAGGGGAACAGAAAGAGATGGCAGGGGACGTGGGGTTCTGATTATGGTGGAATGGTTGTCGTGTAAGTTGGATTCTGTTGCTAAGGATGCTGAGTGTGTGTAAGTTGTCTATGAAAGTATCACCTCTTGGTGAATGTGCGTTTGTTTTGAGCCATGCAGGGTGATGGGCATTAAAGTTCCCGCCTATTATCAAATTATTATATTGAGTTAGGAGTGATAGGTCAAGAACATAATTCTGGGGGCAGAGTTCAGAGGTGGGGTGAGGGATGTAGACATGGATTAGGTTGTATTTTTTTATTGATTTTAACTTCTATTGAGCGTGGAGATTTGGTCGTTGTTCATAATTTTTTATGTGTGGTTTATGGTGTTTCGATAGGATTTGGATGTTTTTGTGAATGAGCATAAATAGACTATGATCTGGTGGGAGTAGTAATAGAACAGTGTCCGCGCCCACTTTTGGAATACAGGCGTAGCGTGTCCTTATCAGCGTAGCTGATAGGACTATCTCGAGATAAGTTAATGGTATGTTATATTTCGTAATTATTTTTTATGCGCGCTTGCGCGTGCGCATACACATACACATACACATTATTATTATTATTATTATTATTATTATTATTATTATTATTATTATTATTATTATTATTATTATTATTATTATTATTATTATTATTATTATTATTATTATTATCGAAGAAATTGCGATGAGTTCATTTTGATCCGTCTTCAGCTCAACCCTCGGGTCCATCTCCGCACCGCACCGCTGCGCCGCACCGCACCGCACCGCACCGCACCACCGCACCGCACCGCGCCGCCTCTTACTCCGACTCATCCCCTCACCGATTTTTAGTATTGTTATTATTATTATTATTGTGTCTGTGTGAGTATTTGTGTCATTATTATTATTATTGTGTATTATTAGAAATGATTTTAGACTCCGGCCCGGCTCAGCCTATGGCTTCGATATGTATCTATCCTGGTTAGAGTTATCGTATCGGGTTAAAATTTGGAGGGGGGTTAGATGGTGACGTAACCTCGTCGTAGACGAGGTTACGTCCCCGTGAGCCCCCCGAAGGGGGACCCCACCCCCATAAAATCGAAGTGTTCGTATAAGACTGAAATTTGGTGAGAGGATTCAGAGTTGAATTCTAGAAATACCGATATGTGAATCTGTGGAGTTGGCTCCGGCCCCGGTGCTGGAGCCACTGCAGTGTCGAGTTAATAAACAGTCGTATAACAACAATGTTGATGTGTCCTTATATGGGTTATTGAGGTCGTAGAACTCGAGAATATGATGGTTATAAGTCCGTATAGGGTGTCTAGGGCACCCGTTAGGGAGTTCTAGTCTGTGAATTGAGTGCAAGCCAGAAGTCGAAAAGGAGGAATGAAGAAGGATGAAGGAAGAATAAAGAAAGGAAAGAATGGAGAAGGAATCTGACTCAGAGGAGTAGGTGTTGACAGCTGCACCGGTGCTGGCTCCGGTGCGGTGCCGAGTTATTAAATATTTGTATAATACAATATTTGAGGTGTCTTTATATATGTTTATAAGGATGTAGATCTCAACTAAGGGTGTTTGAGGCTCCCTCATAACTGAAAGGTAGCGTCATCAGGCTCCTGGTCGATGCGGGGGCGCGCCCGCAGGCGCGCCAGCCAGTGCAATCCGCCGCGAAACCGGCGCGTGCGCGCGCCCGCAGGCGTGACCGCCGGCGCGATCCGACGCGTGTGCGCGCCCGCAGGCGCGCCCGCCGGCGCGAACCGACGCGGGAGGGGCGCGTGCGCGCGCCCCTCGCATCCCGCATGTACGATCCGGTACGAGAATGCAAACGTGTTCTGTTTTCAACAAGTTTTTCAAAAATTTATTATTTTTTTTTTTTTTTTAATTTATTTTTTTTTTACAAATTTTTAAGCTTTTCATGTTCATAACGTAAAAATTTACGTTTTTACATACCCTAAATCAGTAAATCAGTAAATCAAACATCCCTCCCCACTACCCCTCCCCACTCCTCCCTACCTCCCATCTATTGATCTATTGATTCAAGTCATATTTTTATTAAAATTGTTGTTTTACATACCATAAATCAGTAAATCAGTAAATCAAACAACCCTCCCACCCCCCTCCCCCTCCTCCCTACCTCCCATCTATTGATCTATTGATTCAAGTCATATTTTTATTAAAATTGTTATGTTTTACATACCATAAATCAGTAAATCAGTAAATCAAACAACCCTCCCACTACCCCCTCCCCCTCCTCCCTACCTTCCGTCTATTGATTCAGGTCATATTTTTCTTTCATATAAATAAGTTCTTTGGTTAAAAGTAGGAAAAGAAAACAGGTTTTTATTTTAAAGCCTTTATAACATAAGTTGTAACTACATAATCGTTAACATATAAATTTTTAGCATCAAATATATTTACAATTTTATTAAAAGAAACATTATTTAAAAAACATATAATGAAATAAATACAGTATACACCACATAAATTAGATCTGATAGGTTGTATAGGAAAACATAAGGTCTTAACATATTGAACATTATTATATTTTAAAAAAGATGTTACATAATGATTACTAAACATAAAATCTAAATGCAGAGAGTCAAGGAAATATACAACATTATTTTTATTCTTATACACAGCTATCCAATGTCCATTGTTTGAAACATCCCGGGAAGTGTTGAAGATAAGACCAGAGTCGGTATTCAATTTCACAGAGCTGAGTTCATTACATGCAAATACACCTAAAAATCTTCTTTCGTTTCTGAAGGCTTTTAATATTTCTTCTTCATTCATCATTAATAATTCAGGATTATATTTCGTACTCTGTCAATTTCGATGATTTGAGGATGTTCCAGATACACCAGAACCGAGATTGAGGATGTCAAACTTTGTCCAAATTTGAGACTCAAACCTAATGTTCCTTTTCTTAGAATATTGAGATGATAAGCATTACAAGCTGAAAGATCAGCAGCGTATGCATATAAATTACTGTTTTCAGCATAAGTCTGAAGATCAACACCTGTACCGTTATCGCTGCAAGAAACAGTATTGGCGAATAAATCGTAAAAAGGACGCGAACATTGAGAATGGGTGTCTTCATATATCATCTCATAATCACGACCATATGGTTGACCATTCACGTGTAAACTGATCCCTCTAAGTCCGAAATGGGTAAATTTAAAGGCTGACTTTCCATAGTTTCCGGAATAAGCATCGTGTTCTACAATTCCTATTATCACCTTCTGAGGTAAGCTACCATTGACGATGTTATTAATACTCGATAATCCTTGGGTAAAGTTAAAAATTTTAGTCTCAATTCTCTTGATTGGATATTTTGCTGTGTCGGTCAAAAGAGATTTCTCTATTTCCATGTGTTTAATGGGAGATAATTTCACTTTACGTATATAAAGATAAGCATCCAGTAATTTAAAGATAGGCTTTGGCGCTGTAGTTGTAGCTAAAACAGCACTTTTAACATTAAGAGCAAATTCAGGTGGAGATCTAGTTAACCTGATGCGGGTGTCCACTGATGGTAGAATAAGTCTTTCTTGAGAGAATATATCTCCATTTACACGTCCATAATATTCATACGTGTTATTTTTAGATTTAGCAGCCTGGGTTCTATGTTTCTCTGCATCCTTTAAATTGTAATATCCACTTGATTGCAGATGAGACTCCTTTGCATCTTGAGAATAATTTAGTAGGTCTCTATATACTTCGATAAAGGTAACACTTAACATTCTCCTGAAGAAGATATTTCATTTAAAAACGCTTCAAGTTGATTAAAAACGTATACAGAATTTGTCTCAGTGGATACAATATGATCGGCTGTGAGATCTGACCCATCTTCGTTTACTAACTTGGTCTTTAGATATAAAAATACATTCGAAGGGTCAATATATTGGTCAGAAGTGCCAGGGATATAATTCGAGAGGTACATCTGTATTTGTGATTGCGTGAACAGGATTAACACTAATAAAGTTGGATTCACTCACACTGATCTGTGTAGGGTTCACAGAGAAGAGATCTAATCTCTTGCAGCAGTCTGGGCTGGAGGGATGGAGGAAATGCATCTTGCTTGTACAATCCTCAGACGTATAATGATGAGAGATCTGTTTAAACATTCCTTATATACGAAATAGTTACAGGCTGTCACTGTTTATGTAAAAAAAAAAAAAGTTACCACTTATCGTCGTTATTAAAGGGCAAACACATCAATACATTTTTTCTTTAGTGCTCCTTTCCTATTCCTCTTTATAGGTTTTTTACGGCGACCTACACCTTGACCCGTCATCTTACGTCGTATTTTTCGTTTAACATCATCTAACATTTCATCAGAAGCATCGGCTAATCGACGTTTTACAGCTGTTCGAGGGTTAACACCACCCATAATATCCTGGAAAGTATCTATACCTGTCCTAGCTGCTTTTTTAGCGAGGTATTTGCCTCCTGATTTAAACAAAGGGATAGCACGTCTGAACAACGATGCAAAAAATCCACCTAAACCATACCCCCTCTGCATTCTTGATCCTCTGAACACTCGTTCTCTTTCCATTATTATTATTTAACGGAGCTTCCTTCTAATGTGTACTTTACACACTGCTGTCCCGTTTGTGAATGGATATGGGTTGCCTTCTACATCTCTTATATAAATACGAATCGAGCTCAGTTGGGTCTTACTCAAGGGCAAGTAGTGAACATTAGGAAAACTTATAACTCTTTTACCTTTAGGAAAATGAACTACTCTTAGCAAAGAGGCTTTAGTATTCCTTACATACTGATGGTCTATAATATCTGTATAAACATAGGCCATACCAGGATCTTGAAACATCTTAGAAGGCATGCATACAAAATGTAATGAACTCTCAGTGTCATTTTTTGATACATACTCTTCCATAGTTGGTATATAACGTATTAGATCCTTTAGAGATGGTTTGATATCGTTATTTCTCAATATTGAGTCTGCATATGAGTAACTACAATTACGAAACCAGGTTGAAGGGCGGAAAATAAATAATCTTCTATCTTTCAGGTTCACATGAGTTTGAGATTTTAAAGTGATTAATACGTTATCTTCGTTAATGGATTTATTAACAAGAAACACTAAATCTTTACATAACTGACTTGCTTCAAATTTTTTGTTTAAGTCTATGAACACATCAGTAACCGATTTATAGAGACCGCGGTTTATTAAATATCTTTCAAAGAAATATTCTTTGTCGGCTCGTTTGATGACCGCCATATCAGCGTTAATTTTTAATACATTTTTAACACTATCAACATTTCTAAATATCGAAAACGCCAAATATGAATCAGGCCTATTCTCTATATCGGCATCCAGTATCATTTCACTTAATCCTACTTCATACATTTCTCGATCAAAAGTTATAGGGTTCAATAACTCTGTAGTAAAGTCTGATATTTTATTTTCCGGATGTAGATCCATAGAAGCCGATGAAGGCAGCGTTAAATAGAAATGATCTTCACTCTCCATGTTCACAAAGTAAACTGATCAATGTTTCTTAATTTCACTAGCATTTATATAACTGTTAAACTTCACTGGGTAACCTACCCATTTGACAAGATACTGTTTATTTTTACCTTTTCCTTTAGATCCTAATATTTTTCCTATTTTATATTCGTGACTCTTAGGATCAAACCGTATTTTCTGTATTTCTTGTTTATAGAACCCTCCTTTTATTTGTTCCCCATCTAAATCTTTAAGATAGTATAATTTTAACCCATCTCTCGGGAATTCTCTGACGGTATCTACTTTAAAAACTTCTCTCGACCATCCACCTTCCATTGTTACCCTTTTCTGGAAATTTCATCTGACCTGAACACTCTGCATAATCTCCTACTCTAATGCCTGTGTTATCTTTAATTTTGCGAACGAGGCAACCCTGTACAGAAGGTTTTGTCTTCACCATCTCTAGAGGGTATTCTTAAATGTTCTATGATAAGACCTATTATAAGAATAAGCCAAGTCTTGCTAGTATATCTATATATTTAAATGTATTCATTTTCGTGAAATACCTATGCATTCTTTCTTTTATAGTTCGTTGTACTCTTTCAACTATTGTAGCTTTATTAACTGAAAATGTGTTGTAGTACCCAATATCATACTCTGTAACTATGTCTTGAAACTCTTTGCCTAAAAATTCTGTACCTTTATCTGTCCACATCATTTGAGGATATCTGCCTTCTTCATTTATAATTTCTCTGACTGCTGCAGCTACAGTCTTTGACTTTTTATCTTTTAAAACCTTTAACCATAAGTATCTGGAATATACATCTATCACAAAAAGAATGTATTGATACCTCTCATTGTAAGATTTATATTTTATCATTTCAGTCAAATCAAGTTGCCATACATTATCTAAATGGTGGGCTATAGTTTTTCGTGTTGGAAATTTTTTCCGTATAGGTTTATGTAGAGTATAAGCATCCTCACCTTCTAAATATTTTTTCAATTCTTTTTTATTAATATGAGGAAACTTTGAAGCGAACCTTGAAAAGCCCCCGTAACTGTAAGGCTGTTTCACATCAAAGTAATATTTATCGACCGCCTCCTTAGCTTCCATGATTCACAATGACGTTAACAATAAAAATTTTATTCATTTATACCGAAAGGTGATATAAAAAATCAAATGTATATTTGAAATATTTTATTTTTAATTACAAAATAATATTAACTATTTTAAATTACAAGTCTAAAAAAAACATAGCAAGTGTATACAGAAAGATAACATAGAATATATACATAATTTTAAATTACAAATAATACAATCATATAAAAATTAGGAACTAATCCATTTTGATACTTTGTATGGATTTTTTCTTATTCTTCCTACACTTGAACGTAATGTACTTCTACGTAACAGCTTTAATCTATCCGATGCAAAAGAAGTACCAGCAGGACTTGCATCAGGTCTAGGCGCCAATGGAATATTATCCAGATCCGCTAATCTTTGTTTATTCAGGATTAAACTTCTTGGAAAATTAATAGTCTGAAGTTCTTGTTTGATCCTGTTCCATCCTGTCACTGGAGCCTTCTTCCATTCACGTGAGAGATCAGATATCAAGTCAACAATATTCGATCCAAGTATTGTTTCTCCATCAATAATGATTTGACCGAGTTCATTCCAAGTAATCTGATCTTTTAAAATATTATATAGAGCTATACCCGTTTTCTTACTCCTCACTGGTAAGCTTTCCTTGAGTATATGTCTAAAATTATCTTCTCTTTTCACCATGGGTTTAGTATCTGCTGTTAGAGCTGCATCTTCCTTGGGTGATTTTAATAAAACTTTTAAATCTACTAATTTTTGTATAGCATTTTGATATAGGGTTCTTTTTTCATGAATGTTAACATTGGAGTTTAATATTTGCTGCAGTTCCTTCTCATAATTATTTATCTGTTCAACTTGAGGATCATATAAACTCAAAGGCTGCTGTTGAATCAATGGATGATAAGGATTATATCCGATCTGATGCTGCTGAATGTCTGATTGAGGTTGTTCGAATGGTTGTTGTTGTTGTTGTTGTTGTTGTTGTTGTTGTTGTTTTGTTGTTGTTGTTGTTGTTGTTGTTGTTGTTGTTGTTGTAGAGGTAAGGTTTCTGTGTTATATTTCAACTTCTCATAATCGCTGTAGGGTAAAACCACCACCTTCTTCATCATTGAGCAAGCCACTTGGTTATCAAAGGGGCTATAACGGAAAAGAGTAAAGGTAGGAACACACCTCCACCTTTCTGTAATAGCTTCTTTTTATTTTAGCTTTCTTACGTTACCAACAGTTTTTAATGATGTTTCTGTGACGACGTAACTTTACCTTCTGAGGTCTGTTTAAAGGAACATTTCCTTTTATAAGATTTAGGCATACTTCAGCTATACATTGTATAAATTTTTCATCTTCACAGATCAGTTTACGTTTTACAGAAGGTTTCAGGGTTTTAAATTTTCCTCATAAAAGATAAATAATCTGCTACTAGGTACTCATTATTCAGGTATGAGTATACTGTCTCAATCTCGTTAGGTAAGATATTTGTACGCAGTAACACTCTATGCATTGTTCTTAGGATGAAGCTCACAGAGTAAATAACCATGAAGGTATAGATGTAACTTCTTGCCTTGCTTTTTAAGAACTCTTAACGCTGAGTAGAATTGTTGGGTATACAACATTGACCTATTTTCCATATCCCTTCTTTGTCCGAACAAGATTAAATACTGCGTGTTTAAAGACACATCCCTCATATACTTATTCTGATGAAAGATATTCTGTGTTATAAAAAAATACTGTGAGTAAACTGTGAAAGTTTCAGCTATATCCTCATTCAATTTATGCATCAAATCATCAAGGATTATAATTTTATGTCCTGGTAAACATTGAAGAGCTTTTATGTCATATAACCCTTCATGAAATTGGATTACATCTTTGTAATCTTTAAACTTTTCTTGGTAAACACTGTAGCACCATATGATTTTAACAGGTTGTTGTTCGAAAATCTCGACCTCTTTTAAAATGTTTAATAACAGAAAGGTTTTCCCACACCCTGTAGGACCAGACACAAGACATGTAGCAGGAGCGCGGAACATAAATTTACCTACGTCCATTCTAGATTGATACCTGAACACTAATGAATAAGAAAAGGTTTGCATTTATGTTATAAATGCTTCGCTAACTCAAAAGATCAATAGATCAATAGATGGGAGGTAGGGAGGAGGGGGAGGGGTAGTGGGAGGGTTGTTTGATTTACTGATTTACTGATTTATGGTATGTAAAACATAACAATTTTAATAAAAATATGACTTGAATCAATAGATCAATAGATGGGAGGTAGGGAGGAGTGGGGAGGGGTAGTGGGGAGGGATGTTTGATTTACTGATTTACTGATTTAGGGTATGTAAAAACGTAAATTTTTACGTTATGAACATGAAAAGCTTAAAAAAATTAGTAAAAACAAAAAATATATTAAAAATAAAATAAAAAATAATAAATTTTTGAAAAAATTAAGTTGAAAACAGAACACGTTTGCGCTCACGCGTCGGATCGCGCCGGCGGGCGCGCCTGCGGGCGCGCGCACGCGCCGGTTTCGCGGCGGATTGCACTGGCTGGCGCGCCTGCGGGCGCGCCCCCGCATCGACCAGGAGCCTGATGACGCTACCTTCTTGCTTATGAGGGAGTCTCAAACACCCTTAGTTGAGATCTACATCCTTATAAACATATATAAAGACACCAATATTGTATTATTATACAAATATTTAATAACTCGGCACCGCACCGGAGCCAGCACCGGTGCAGCTGTCACATTCTACTCCTCTGAGTCAGATTCCTTCTCCATTCTTTCCTTCTTTATTCTTCCTTCATCCTTCTTCATTCCTCCTTTGACCTCTGTTTTGCACTCTGTCTCTTTTTTTTTCAGTCGAGACCCCCCCTAATGGGGGGTCCTAGACACCCTATACGGACTTATAACCATCATATTCGAGTTCTACGACCTCAATAACCCATATAAGGACACCAACATTGTTGTTATACGACTGTTTATTAACTCGGCACCGCAGTGGCTCCAGCACCGGTGCCGGAGCCAACTCCACAGATTCACATATCAAGTATTTCTAGAAATTCAACTCTGAATCCTCTCACCAAATTTCAGCCAATTACGAACACTTCGATTTTTTAGGGGGTGGGGTCCCCTTCGGGGGACCCACGGGGACGTAACCTCGTCTACGACGAGGTTACGTCACCATCTAACACCCCTCCAAATTTTAACCTGATACGATAACTCTAACCCATGTAAATATATATTGGAGCCATAGGCTGAGCCGGAGCCGGAGTCTAAAAATCATTTCTAATAATAATAATAATAATAATAATAATAATAATAATAATAATAATAATAATAATAATAATAATAATAATAATAATAATAATAATAATAATAATAATAATAAAATACTCCAGATTATGAGTCGGAATCGGTGCGCTACGGTGCGGTGCGGTGCGGTGCGGTGCGGTGCGGTGCGGTGCGGTGCGGTGCGGTGCGGTGCGGTGCGGTACGGAGATGGACCCGAGGGCTGAGCTGAAGTCGGCTCGAAATTGAGATCACTCCGTGATCTCAATTTCTTCGACGTAATAATAATAATAATAATAATAATAATAATAATAATAATAATGTGTATGTGTATGTGTATGCGCACGCGCAAGCGCGCATAATAAAAAATAATTACGAAATAACATAACATATCCATTAACTTATCTCGAAAACATGTGTCCTTATCAGCTACGCTGATAAGGACACGCTACGCCTGTATTCCAAAAGTGGGCGCGGACACTGTTCTATTACTACTGGTGGGTCTTTATCTTGTCTTAGGGTTGTGTAATTGGGAAATTAGGAGAGGTAGGTGCTTGGTTTGTGATTGAATTCCTGAATTATTGCATTTGTGTATTGTGTATCTATTTAAGGTGTGGAGAAGTTTTTGGTTTATTTCTAATACAATTTATATTTAATTGAAATATGTTGATTGTGTTACGTGGGTGGGGGATTTGAATTTGTGTGTGTGAGTCTCCGCATGATTGACAGGACCATGATGGGGAATATTGATCATGGGTCTGAATATTAGTGTACCTTATATGAAACCAGAGTCTGCACTTGTTGCAAAGTAATGAGATTTGTTCTCGAGTGAAAGATCTATTGAAATTTGGGCAGATAAATACTCTGAAGCCTGGATTAGATTCTATATCACCGGCTAATAAGATGAGTCGGGGTGCGTACACCGGTGTTACACGCCCCGAGTGTAAAAAGGTGGAGTATATAGACGGATAATTTTTGGTTCATATGCGAATGCCGGATGTTGATCCCAGGATCACACCATCCGCCAGAGGTGATGAAGGGCGTAGTTTTTTGGAACGAAACGTCCATTTCTTCGATAACCAATTAATCTTGGAAGCAAGGAATCTTTGTCCGCATTCTAGCCACGGACAGGAGAACTACCTCTGGAGCACATACACACACATACACACACACACACATATATATATATATATATATATATATATATATATATATAAACTTTATCTATATATATATATATATATATATATATATATATATATATATATATATATATATATATATATATATATATATATATATATATATATATATATATATCACAAACTAAATTTATCTTGGTAGCAACTTAAAACTAGGAGTATTAAATATCAAGCTTATCTGACCTTCCTATTAATAAGTACCTAGTTCGCTCCAACACTCGCCCCCCTGTAACGTCTGGATTGCCTATAAATATCAATTAAATGCAAAGGATTAAACCTAGGTTTGTGTATGTGTGCGGTTGAGAGCTTTATAATCAATTTATTTTCATTTATACTACGAATTTAACCTTTTCGATGCACTGTTGTAGTGGTTTGTTGTGTGCCACACAATTTTATCGTCCGGTAATTCATATAATTCACTGAACCTGATGAACTCTTATAGTTTTCTCAACAACCTATTATCTCTATATGCATTGCTTTTATATCGTGAAATATATATTATATAATATATTAATATATATATAATTGTATATATATATATATTAGTTGAGTATATATTGTAAATTTATTTTATATTATATGAAATTTAAATTAATATTAATGTTAATTATTTGAAAACTGAAGACATGATCATTTTAGCCTTACACTTTATACTATTAAATTTCATTTCCCTTTACAAAATTCAAACTTTTTTATTCATTGCAAAGAAAATAAAGGAAGACTACAAAAAAATAAAAAAAAAAATAAAGATAATGAAACGTTTAACTTTTGACATATCCAGTTAAAAGTTTTATTCAAAACTTTCCACATGATTTTTCCTTCCCACTTAATTATATCCTTTTTTAAATTTGATATGCTTAGTAATACAAACAATAGTGCTTGCCTTTAAAGTTAATAATTTAACACGGGCGATACCCTTCAGGTCAGATGAGAGGTTATTCCTTCTTCTGGACTGGGGATTACCCAAATGGGTCGAGAGGAAAATGGTTGGTCGACAGGAAAAAGATCGACACAATTATGAAAAAAAATTTCTATGTTAATATTTGCAAAAGCTCTTGACGAAGGTTAGGTTAGGTTAGGTTAGTTTAGGTTAGGTTTATGTATAGGTTATAGGTTAGGATGTATATTAGGTTATGGATTAGTGTTAAGTTAGGTTAGGTTAGTTTAGGTTAGTCTTAGGTTAGATTACGTTAGGTATTGTTAGATTGGCATATGTTAGTATAGTTATAGTTATATTAGGATCGTTAGAGAAAATCTAAATAACCAGCATTTTTTTTTTTTTTTTTTTTTTTTTTTTACCAAATGTCGACCCGTTATTTCTGTACGATCATTTGGATATAGTTCTTCATGGATTCTTGTAGGTCCATTAATTATTTTAAATTCCCATAAGAAGCTATTAATCTGAGAGAGTTTTTTGGGCATCCTAATTAAAAAGGTTTTATCAGAATCCTTCAGAAATCATACTTGTTTAAGGATAAAGACATGTTGTTATCATATGGTTTGTTATAAAATCTAACGCTTTTTAGCCTTTTTATTTTTTTAAATAAGGTTTTATAAATAATAAAAAAATTTTATGAAAAATTTTTATTTCTTACACATTTTTAAAAAAAAAATCCATTTCTATTATTGAAATAAAACGTTTTGAATGATTTTTTTTTTGTTTATGAACATTATGAGAAATATAATGGAAAATATTATATATATAATTATATAATCCTATGCAGTTTTGAAGCTGAATGATTATTAGTTGTATTAAGTTTTTTTTTTTGATTTGACTTATCTATCGATCTTAATAGAAAAACTTTCTCCGAAATTCAAACATCTCAATACTTATAATATATTATAGGATGACTCAGTGCTAATTACGAGATCTCATTTCCTATTTTGTCATAATTTATGTGGTCACACTGTTCATGTTGATTTCCATAAAATTGTAAAGTTTTAATTTTGAGTGTGAATGTTCAATTACTCCGCCTCTTCATCCTCAGTATCTCACTATTCCATACAAAAGATAAATAACACCAAATTAATTTCCTCCTTCAGTTAGTTTTTCTCAGCGTTTGAAACTTAAAAATTTTAAGAGAAATTTTTTTCGTTTTTAATCTTTCCTCTTAAATTGTGTGTGTTCTTTAAGAGATAAACCTTTTTAGGCCAATAAAGAGAGGAAAGTAATATTTACCAAATTCTGATTGGTAATTGTACTTAACTTGGTACACAACAGAAAAAAAGCTGATAATAGATAAACTGTTACAATTATATATATCATATTATATATATATAATTATATATATATATATATATTATATATATTATATATTATAATATATATATATATATATATAATATGATTCATTTTATTATTATATTAGTAAGTATATATATAATATTTATATATATAGTTATATAAAAGTATATATTATATAATTTATTTAATATAATAAATTATAAATTAAAAGTGAAAAATATTTTATATATTATATACTGTAGCATATATTATATATTATAATCTTATAGTAAAATATAGCCAAAAATATAATTATAACTTATATATATATGATAATATAAATTGAAATGATAATATAGTATTAAATATATATTATTATATATTCATTATATACTTAAAAGTATTAATTTTAGTAAAGTATTTGAAACTTAAATTATCCAAAAAATAAAATAATATAAAAATAATATAATATATTATATATTATCATAATATTATTGAATGGAAATAAATATAATACGTCTCCAATAATAGTTAATAATAAATATATATATATTAACTAAAAATAATTATAGTTATTATTCCTATATATATAATATTACTATTTATTTTTTATTATTCATGTGAGTATATAATATTATATTTAACTTAAGCAAATGATATATAAAATAAAATTCATTATTAAAGCTATATTTATTTATGTATTATAATATATATATATATTAATATATTATACTATATATATATATTAATAAATATTATATTATAATTAATATATTATATATAATAATATAATATATATTATATATATATATATAATTATAATATATAATATTAATAATATATTAATATATAATATATTAATTATAATATATATATATATATATAGTAATTATATTTATAAATATATATTAATATATTATATATATATATATATATATTATATTATAATATTATAATAATATATATAAATAATATATTAATATATATATAATATAAATATATATAATATATATATAAATATAATTATATATCATCATCATTATCATCATCATTCATCATCATTCATCATCATCATCATCATCTATTCATCTTTATCAGTATCATCATCATCACCATCATTCTAGCATCATTTCAATCATCACCCACTTTCTTTCTCCATGACTGGGTGTGTAAGGTATTAGTTTGCCATTTACACTGGAAATAACAGAAAATTAAGTTAGTAAGAGCATACGCTCTTAAGTCGATAATAATGAACCCAGTCTTTATACCGCCCCTTTTATTCTCTTAGTGAGTTATATTCGCGTTCAGTCAGGAAAATCCAAACCTACGGCTTCTGGTAGTCTGCAAACTAATATATATATATATAATATTAATACAGGACAATTCGCTAGGAATTCTCGCCATCTTCCACCAACAAAAACATAAACACTCACAAAAAAAACATTCACTCCTATTATTATTTTGCACCTTTCTTCCAGCCTCTGCCAAATCCAATATCTCTCCTTCAAGTGCATTCCTCATTTACTATGATACTCAACCTACAGTTTTTCTTCGATCTCTCACCGCCGTCAATCTCCCATAACATAATCGGCCTCTATATATCTATTGGATAATAAATCCTATTTTGATCCCTTTTACTATATCTCTCAATTTAATTTTCACTCATTGGTGGATTCCCACATATGTGTGCAATGATTTCTTCTCTGGTGATTCTAATATAGAATCTTTTAAATTTCTTCGTTATGACATGCTCTCCCTTGCCGATTAGCTACTAAATTCATCTGCGCTGCTTATCACCTAACGCTTCTGACTTTTCATAAATTGATGTACAATCTTTACTCCGAAATAGACCACGTTATCTCTTTTACTCTGAAATCGTACCGGTAACAACATACTCTCGTGTAGAAATCCTAGCGCGCTGAAGACTTAGTATCCTCGCATTCACCAAATATTTAATTGCACCAGTCATCTTTCTACCGCTCACAATTTCCAACTACATTCGGCATCATCCGTTTCCTTTTCATCCAATATATAGTCTAAATATTTAATCTCCGATACTTTTCCAGTTGCCATCCATCCAACATAATTATACTTTGCAGACTCTTTTCACCTTCCAACATCACCCTGCTGTTTTTAGATTTACTTATCTTTTTCAAACCTCCATTCCTTTTATTACACACCTGTGATATAACCAAATTTCTCTTAGGTTAATCTCTCAAACTCTCTCAGAATTACGTGCCACATAATAATAGATAAATTCCTCCGTGCATATAAATATAGCTAAGAACTACTCTCCAATTTTTTCTCCATTCCAACATTCTAACACTTCCCGTGCTACATACCTCAAAACTTTCCTGATTCTTTCTAATTATATACACTATCTACTATATAAAATTGAATAACCATAAATGAACATATGCAAATCACCTAATGCCTCACTCGTCTATAATATATTTAAATAACCAATCCCTTTCAGACTTAACATAATTTATTTTAAAACACCACGCTTGATCATTATCGACTTTCATACTTTTGATTCCATTTAATACAGAATGAACTACTACTCCCAATATAATCCATATTATATCATTATATATAAACTCGCTCATATATAGCTTTCCTATTTAATTAGTTTATTCATTTATTTTTAACAGAGATTTCCCTCCAAATGGCTCATATAAATTTTATTTCTTCTTCATTCTCTTTCGTTTTTCATCAATCATTTTATGTTTTCAATTGTTAAAGAATTTGATCTATAAACCACATTCCTCTCTACCACTTCTATAAGCACCTTGTATCTTCACCAATCTACTTCCTCTAAGCCCTCTCCCGTACTGAATTTATTTAATAATATATATAAACAGTGTATGTCTTTTCACTATACAAATACACTCTAATATCTATAATACCCCTATAATTCCATACATGTATTACTTATTATATTTCCCACAAAAATATTTATGTTTTACCAATTAAATTAAAGGGTATTATAGTAGAATATCTTCTCATCCTTCAATCTCCTTCGCTGAGATACCCTTCTCCATAGCGACTATTGTTACTACCAACTTCAATATCCATCTCATTCTACCCATTCTCACCTCCGTTTTTGATCCTTTCACTCGCAGCAATTTCATCTTTATCTTGAGAAGAATTCCATAACCATTCTTCAACTTTCTCACTCTTAAAAATAATTACCTTATATATATCTACTTACTAATGACTCTCTAATACCTCAACAAAATACCATTTCATTCTTATGCACCATGTAAGCTATAAAACACATTATTCACTATTCACTCATCCTTCTATTATATCTCTTTACTAATATGTATGCAGATTTTTCGATAGATAGTTCCCTCTACCACTCTCCTCACATCTATTTCAACAGTCACGAAAGTACCAACCAAATTTCCCTTTATTTACTCATTATTAACCCTTCGCGCTTTTCCCTCTCAAGTAAGGGCTTCTCCTATTATACTACTTGTAAGTCCAATTACATCTTTCTTTCAAAACTGTTTCATTTACCTCCCTTTATTACATTTTTTAGAATTACTTATCTCTCATCCTTTATATACATAATTCACAACATCTTTCTTTTATGAACTTTATCATTCTCTCTTTTAATACATTTAACAACTCTTCTTTTTTTATTTTCAAACACTTTTACACCTCTGTATTCCTATACACTCTAACTGTTTAACATATTTTATTTCCTATACTTTAGCATTATTACACATACTC
>JABUQX010077853.1:0-12500 GCA_015478945.1 Trachelipus rathkii
TATTTGTATCCAATCGAAGATTATTATACTTTCACTATGTTTCATTCCAAGCAGTATAGCGTGCCATTTCATGTTATCATTAATATTAATATAGTTTACAAAAAGCAAACATCAAATTAGTCTGTCATACCTATAAAACTTATATGATCTTTTACAATACCGTATACTAACTAAACCCATATATCCTATCATAGTTGAGGTTACGTATATTTAATGCCATAGATGAATTTAAAATTCATTATTCGATTACTGGCGGCTAATAGCTATACTATAATACATTAGTTTAATAAAATAGTTCTGAAAAATTATTTACTTAAATGCACACGTTTTCAAACAGTCTGAAAATAAAAGGAAGGGTATATAGTCAATTGTTCAATAAATTATCAAATTAATAAAATAAAATCCCCTAATTAAGCTTTGGCCGGTCCTATAACTAATATATATTAACATATTATATATATAATATTATATATATATATATTTATATTATATATAATATTAATTATATATATATTAAAATAGTATATATATTATATATATATTAATATATTATATTATATATATATTAATATTATATACTATTAAATTATTATAATATAATTATTATATATATATTAATTAAATAATATAATTATTATATATATAAATTATATATTAAATAATATATATAGTATATAATAGTATATATAATATAATATATATAATCATATATATTAAAATATAAATATAATATAATTATTATATTATATAATTAATAATATATATATAATATATAATCGTAATTATTATATATATATATATTAAATAATATATATAGTTTATATATTAATATATAAATATATATATTTATATATATAATATAAATATATATATATAATATAATATATATATATAATATATTAATTAATTAATATTGATGATAATTTAATTATTAAATATTTAAAATATTATTTAATAATTATAATTATAAGCATGTATTGCTTGACTTCTAGTGACAATCAGACGTTTAACAATATCGAATATATGTTTAATCTAATTTTTATACTTATTATATCATTATATAATATCGATTATAAATATAATTATTATATATTATAAACTTATAGAGAGAGAGGATATTATATATAATAGTATATATATATATATTATATAGGAACTGTTATGTTTTACGACTCCCGTCAGTTTGATTTTTTTTTAATATATTTCTAGCATATAATCCTAACAGTCAATTTAAGGGATGACGGACAGACATGATTCACAAATATATAGGACCAGTTACGTTTTATATTTTTCATTTATAAATTTTTTTTTTTTTTTTTAAACTAAAGGAAGGTACCCAAGGGGTGAACCGAAAGATAGCAGGAGTCGTGGGTCTCTCGGCCTTCCGGGGGAACGACAGGGTAGGACTATTTCCCCCCCTCCTGGGAGGGTCCCCGGAACCCACCGCTCTCGTGGTATTTGGGTGTCGCGGGGGCTCTCCGCCCATCCCCTACGGGTATGGATAAACCGTCCCCCGTCTCCTCCTGTCCCCCCGTGCGGCTCGAGGGCCCCCCTAATTTTTTTTTTTTTTTTTTTTTTTTTTTTAAATTTTGAGTAATAAGCTTTACACGATGATTCCAATATGTATTGGTTTTTCTGTAAGTGTCGTACTTTTGAGATTTTTCATTTATGAAAAAATATTTATTTATTTATTTATTTATTTTACATTTTTATAATACGCTTTATACGCTGATTTTAAATATGCAATTGTTTTTCTGTAGAGTGTCGTACTTTTCGAGAATATTTTATTTTTAAATTTTCATTAATAAAAAAGTTATTTTAAATACATTTTTAAAACTAATAAAAATTTTAAAATCATGGTAATTACCACTTAAATTCATTTATTAGTATCATATAGTAGCAATAGGTTGTTAAAAAAAAATAAACAAAAAAAAAATCAAAACTGACGGAGTCTTAAAACATAACAGGGCCAGTAGTATAGGGTGGACAACTACCGCTAAACTGACGACTGCCAGATTTGTCGCTAATCTGGCACCTAATTCCGTTATTTTGGAATTTTTGGTACTTTATTACTTATATTTTTAACATTTTTTTTAGAATTTGCTAGCTTTTTTTAACGTTTTGGCCACGATTTGTCGCTAATCTGGCAACAATCCGTTAAATTTGGCACTTTTTTAGCATTTTTAGCTACTTTTTAGCATTTTTTATTTACTTTTTTTAGCATTCTGTCCATAATTCAGGTCAAGATCCCCATCTCCGGGATTTTGGGGATTTTTCCCATTGGTCACCCCTGCACGTCGAAAGCAAAGACTTGAAAATCACTAGTGAAGGTTTTGGAAATTCCAGTCATGTCGGCAGCTGACTTGGAAATTTCCATCATTTCAATTAGATTTTGACGTTTGATCGTTAAACGTTACGGTTTTTAGGTCGGTGAGACGAATTTAAGGTCTGGAAAGACCGAACTTCCGAGTTCCTGAGCCTGAACTCAAAGATTTTAGCCCCAAAAGTGGGGGCTGAGCCCCTCAAAGGGGGCTTTTGGATCCTAGAAGGGTTTAAATAATCGCAGAAGACTGAAACATGGAGGCTGGGTAGAGGAGCCAGAGTCGGTGACGGAGTCGGAGTCGAATTCGGGTACGGAGTCTAGAGACCCCCGCCCCGGAAGGGGGTCCCAGTTTTGAAAAAGAAGATATTGCCATGGAATGCAGAAACAGAGGAGAAGAAAGGAAGAAGAAGAAAGGAAGAAGAAGAGAGGAAGAAAGAGAGAAGGAGAAAGGAAGAAAGAATGAGGAAGGAGGAGTAGGAGAAGGATCCAGAGTTGGTACTAGCACCGGTGCTGGAGCTGTGCGGTCCTAATAGTAACACATTTCGTTTTATTAATACAATATGCATTATACTGTTTAACATACCTGTCTGTTCTATCATGTACTTATCGTCTCCATTTTTGCATCTTGTGGCAAAGGATAACCCGTCTTTCTAATGTTCAATGGACTGACATTTATTTTCAAATTCATTTCTTATAAACGTCCAACTAGTTATTTTTGTTTTTTTCCTAAATTGAAACATGCATATATTTTTTGCTATTCCTATTGTTTTTTTATTTATGTTTTATTTACCAATTTATACTTTTATTTTGTTTAATTTATATTTTTTTTTTTTTTTTTTTTTGTTTATTTTTATGTTTTTATTAATGAAATTTCATTTTTTCTAACATTATTTCCATTTTTTACAGATTTTTATCTTTGTTTTATTTTTTATTTTTTTAACTTTTTTTACTTATTTAATTTATTTTTGAAAATTTACTTTTTTTTTGATAGTTTTAAATTGTATTTATAATCTATGTTTTAATTTCTTTTTTTTTTTTTAAATTTTTTAATTCTCGATTTTTACATTTTTTTTTTGCATTTTGTCTTTTTTAAAAACATTTTGTCTTTAAAGAACTAACAATTACTTTTTAATTTTTATTGTTTATTAACTTCTAAAGAATTTGTATTTTACAAACTCTTTATGAGGTAAATCAGTAAATCAGTAAATAAAGTAAAGCAGTTAATCAGTAAATCAGTAAATCTAATCACCCTGTCCCCACTCCATCCTTGATCTATTGATTTTGATCTATTGATACTAAGATGCTATTTGAGTTCAAACATATTGTATAAAATACACAAAAACTTTATTTATTTTTGTTTGGTTTCTTTATGCATTTTGGTGTTTATCACAAATCATGTTTCTTTAAGTATTAATATGATAATTAAAAACATTTGTTGCATCTTTTTACATACCTTAAGAGGCAGTAAATCAGGTAAATCAAACTGCCCTCGCAATACCACTCCTACCGTCATTGATCGTGATCTGATTGAATCGCTATTGAAGCCTACTTGATCTACTTTATCTCGAGAGTTAAAGTCCAAATTTTTTTATCAAACGATAGCACAAAGCTTGTATTGTTATTTTTGGTTATGTTTTCCTTTTTAAAACACATTAGGTTTTACTGATATAAGGGATTCGAACATGAGATAGTCTTTTGTTTTTTTTACTAAAAAATTTATTATTTTTGTTTTTATTTGCTTTAAACATTTCTTTGTGTTTACCTAAAAATTTATTTGTTTATGATTTATTAGGACTCCTTAAAGAAAATTTGGCATTTTTAATACTCTAATCAGTAAATATAGTAATCAGTAAATCATAAAGCAGTAAATCAGTAAATCAGTTAAATCAGTAAAGCAGTAAAACAGTAAGATAGTAAATCAAACTGCCCTCACTAACACCCTCCTACCCATCCATGTCTAATTGATCTATGAGCTGAATTGATCTATTATTCAAGTCATATTTTGTTATAACAATACACGAAAAAACTTTTATTTATTTTGTTTTGTTTTCTTTTAAATATTTGTTTTTAACTTAAAAAATTTATTCTTTTTTATGTTTATAACTTAAAAAATCTGCATTTTTACATACCCTAAAGCAAGTAAAATCAGTAAAATCAGTAGAATCAATTACTGCCTTCCCAGCCACCCCTCCTATCCTTATTCCATGATCTTATTGTACTATTGATCTATTGATCTATTGTTTCAAGTCTATTTCTTGTAAACATATCTCCAAAACTTTTATTCTATTTTGTATCTATAATTTAAACATTATTTTTTTTTACTATAAAAATTTATTATTTTGTTTTATTTGCTTTATATTATAACATTTTGTTTTTACTAAAAAGTAAACCTTTTTGTTACTTAAAAAATTTCCATTTTTACATACCTTAAAGCAGTATATTCATAATAATCGTAAGCATAAATTAGTAATCATAAAAAAATCAAAACTACCCATTCCACACCCTCCTACCATCCATGACTAATTGATCTATTGATCCTATTGATCTTATTGAATCTATTGACTATTGATTTTCAAATCATATTTGTATAACATAACCAAAAACTTTTATTATTTTGTTTTGTTTTCCTTTTTAAACATTTTGTTTTTTACTATAATAAATTATTTATTTTTGTTTTATTTTTACTATACAAAATTATATTTTTTAGTTTTCTCATTTTTAAATTGTTTTTAACTAAAATTTTCTTTTATGTTTAAATGTTTAAAAAATTGCATTTTACATACCTTAAAGCCAGTAAATCAGGTAAATCAGTAAATCAAACTGCCCTTCATACCGCCCTACACTTTCCGATGACTATTGCATCTATTTGATTCATTCAATATTTGTATAACATAACACCAAACACTTTTATTTTATTTTTGGTATTGTTTTCTTTAAAACATTTTGTTTTAACTAAAATTATTTCTTTTATGTTTTATAACCTTAAATTTTTTGCCTATTACATACCTTAAAGCAGTAAATCAGTACATCAGTAAATCAAACTGCCCTCCAATCACCCCCAACCCATCCATGATATATTGATCTATTGATCTATTGATCTATGATTCAAGTCATATTTTGTATAAATAACACAATTTTATTTATTTTGTTTATAATAAACAAATTTGCATTTTTACATATCCTAAGCAGTAAATCAGTAAATCCATAGTACCATCAACCTTCCTATCCTTCCATGATCTACTGATCTATTGATTCTATTGATCTATTGTCTATTGATTCAAGTCAATGATTTGATAACATATAACACAAACTTTTACATTTATTTTGTTTTAATAACTTAAACAAATTTTGCCATTTTTACAATATCCTAAAGCAGTTTAATCAGTAAATCATAGTAATAACCTTCCTCTCCTTCCATGATTATTGATCTATTGATCTATTGATCTATTAATCTAATGATTCAAGTCATTTTGTATAACTTAACACAAAACTTTTATTTATTTTGTTTATAACATTAAAATTATGTTTTTACATAAAAATTAATTTATTTTGTTTTATTTGCTTAAACATTTTGTTTTTACTAAAATTTATTCTTTTTAATGTTTATACTTAAAAAATTTGCATTTTTATACATACCCTTAAAGCAGTAAATCAGTAAACAGTATAATCAGTAAATCAGTAAAGCAGTTTAAATCAGTAAATTAGTAAATCAAACTATCATCCAACTACCCTCCTATCCACCCATTGATCTATTGAATCTATTGATTCTATGAGCTATTGATCTATTGATCTATTGCTCATGTCATATTATAAAGTATGTTTTAAACGTAAAAAGAATAAAAACTGTTTATTTATTTGTTTGTTTCTTTAAAACATTATGTTTTTACTAATAAAAATTTATTTATTTTGTTCTTAACTAAAAAATTTATTCTTTTTATTTTATAACTTAAAAATTTGCATTTTTACATACTTAAGCAGTAAATCAGTAAATTCAGTAACTCAGTTCAGATAGTTAGTAAATCATTGAATGATCGGACTACCACTCCCCACCTTGATGATATGTGATCTAATAGTCTATGATCTATTATCTATTTGATTCATGCATATTTTTGTACAAACATAACCCAAAAATAATAATCTTTGGTTGTAGCTATTGTTGTTGAAATGTCGCGTTTGTTGTTGCGTTTTTGTCGCAGTTGTTGATGTTGTTGTTGAAATTTTTGTTGTTGTTGCTGTGTTTGTTGTTGTTGTGATGTTGTTGTTGTTGTGTAATTTTTCGTTGTTGTGTTGTTGTTTTGTTGTTGGTTGTTGTTGTTGTTGTTGTGTTGTTTTAGTTTGTTATACACATACTCCACCTTAAAGCAGAAATGTATGGAATGTGGTTGTTGTAAAATAATATCATTGGGTGGTGTTAAAATGAAAATATACAACACTTTTCAAACATATCTCTAAAATAATACATTGTTATTTTGCATTAACATTGGTTATATTGAAAACTAAACAAAAATATCTCATCCTAGCCTAACTGACATTACAGCATTTCGTTAACATGTAACTAAAAATTAAAAGTTTCAACTTACCAGCGAAGACGACATAGCAATCTCAATCTTTACAATACACATTAGATTCAAAATATTTATTATTATTATTATTATTATTATTATTATTATTTATTATTATATATTATTATTAGTAATTGGTTATATTATTACTTTTATTTATTAAAATTATTAAATTACTTGTGTAAATATATGAACATAAAAAAACCTAGCACACATATACACACACACGCACCACAACCACACACCACACACCACACACACACCACACACACACAGCCACACACACACCTACAACCACACACGCACGCACACACTACACTCACACACACACATATTATAGACACTTTACTTAATACATAGCCATGCAATCATCGTATTAACTTACTGATCACATGACTGCTATTTCTATGATGTAAAGCAGATGTGTAACATTTTTTTTTTAAGCGTCGTTGGAAGATATTTATATTTTTTTCCCATATTTAATATAAACATTTCCTTTTGTTATGTATTTTCTTTTACGTTTCTAAATTATACGTTTCATATATATTTGTTAAAAGTTTAGTTTATTATTTATTTGAGTCTACTTCAAGGGATTTACCCCAAAAGGGTTTTTTTTAATTCCTAGAAGGTTTAAATAAATCGATAATCATTTTTGAATGGTTTCAATCGATTTATGAGTTTTTAACCCCTATATCGATGTTTAAATCATCTTTCTACGTGCTCTGGTTGACTGAAAAATATAATCGAAAGAAAATTATTAATAACATTTTTTGATCATAACAAAAATAGTTGACCAATACATTCGAAGGGGACTGGAATCCTGGAAATTCTGGAATCCTGGAAGGATTCCAGGAACCTGGAAGGGAAAGTGACTTCCTGGAAAATGGAAAAAAAAAAAAAAAAAAAAAAAAAAAAAATATATTAATATAATATATATATATATATATATATATAATATATTATATAGTATATATATAATAATAATATATATATTAATATATTATTTATATATATATATATATTATATATATAATATAGTTATATATAATATCTATATATATAATAATATATATATATATATATATATATATATATATTTATATATATATAATATATATATTATATAATTTAAGTTTCCATGTTACCTAACGGTTCGGTTTCTAGGATTGCCAGTTCCTCCAAATATACATGTAACTACAGCGATATATCGAACAAATGTTATTAATAATTTTCTTTCGATTATATTTTTCAGTCAACCAAGCACGTAGAAAGATGCTTTATCATCGATGGGGTAAAAAAATCCGATAATCGATTGACAACCATCCAAAATGATTCTATCGATTATTTAAAACCTTCTAGATCAAAAAAACCCCTTTGGGGGCTAAACCCCTTGAGTTCAGACTTAAAATGATTAAATAACAAAACTTTTAAGAAAATAAAATAAAGATAATAGAAAAGTAAAGAACTACTAAGAAAGAAAATGTTTATATTAAATATGGAAAAAATATAAATATCTTTCAACAACGACGCTTAAAAAAAAATGTTACACCATCTGCTTTAACATTCAAAGAAGATAGCAGTCAATGTGATCAGTAAGTTAATATCGATGTTGCACTGGATAATGTAGTTAAGCAAAGTGTCTATAATTATTGTGTGGTGTGTGGTGTTGATGTGTGGTGCGGTTTGTGTGTGTGCTGTGTGTGTGTGTGTGTGTGTGTGTGTGTGTGTGTGTGTGTGTGTTTGTGTGCGTGTGTGTATATGGTGTGTTAGGTGTGCTACGTTCATAAACATCTATAGTTGAATAATAATAATAATAATAATATAATAATAATAATATATAAAATAATAATATAATAATAATAATAATAATAATAATAATAATAATAATATATAATAAATATAATAAATATAATAAAATATTTGAGCGGTTGTGTGTATAGTAAAGCTTGAGAATTGCTATGTCGTCTTCTGCTGGTAAGTTTGAAACTTTTAATTTAGTTACATTGTTAACGGAATGCTGTATTCAGTTAGGCTAGGATGAGATATAGTTTTGTTTAGTATTCAATATGACAAGTAAAAGTCACAGTCAAGATATACTATTTCAGCTGCTTGTTTGAAAGGTTTTGGAATATTTTAATTTACTTGAACGTATGATATATTTAACAACAACAACAACACAAACCAACAAAACAACAACAAAACAACAACAACAACAACAACAACAACAACAACAACACAACAAAACAACAACAAAGCAGCTTTTCAACAACAACAACAAAACAACAACAGCAACAACAATACGTAACATTTCAACAACAACATCAACAACTGCGACAAATGCAACAACAAACGCGACATTTCACAACAATAGCTACAACAAAAGAATTTATTTTTATGTTGATATGTTGTACAAAATATGACATGAATCAATCGATCATAGATCAATAGCTCAATAGATCAAGGATGGACAGAAGGGTAGAAGGGTAGTTGGATGATAGTTTGATTTACTGATTTACTGTTTCTGCTTTACTGATTTAACTGATTTACTGTTTAAGGTATGTAAAAAAATGCAAATTTTTTAAGTTATAAACAAAAAGAATAAAATTTTTTTAGTAAAAACAAATGTTTAAAGCTAATAAAACAAAATAAATAAAATTTTATAGTAAAAACAAAATGTTTAAAGAAAACAAAACAAAATAAATAAAAGTTTTTATGTTATGTTATAACAAAAAGATACTTAAAATATGACTTGAATCAAGATCAATAGATCAATAGCTCAATGAGATCAAATAGATCAATAGATCATGGAAGGGTAGGGGGTATTGGATGATAGTTTGATTTATTGATTTACATTAACTGCTTAACTGATTTTACTGATTTATCTGATTTATGTTGAAAAAACTGCTTTAGGGTATTAAAAATGCAATTTTTTAAGTTATTAACATAAAAAGTGATAAATTTTTTTTTAGTTAAAAACAAAATGTTTTAAATTCAAATTAAATAAATAAATAATTTTTATAGTAAAAACTATTGTTTAAGTGATAACAAAATAAATTAAAAGTTTGTGTTAGTGTTATTACATAAATATGACTGAATCCATTGAGATCATTATGATCAATAGATTCAATAGAGTCAATAGATCATGGAATGGATTAGGCAAGTGGTTGGATGGTATATGATTTACTGATATCTGCTGTTAGTGATATTGTAAATGCAATTGTTTAAGTTATAACAAAATAAAATTAAAAGTTTTGG
Organism: Trachelipus rathkii; assembly: GCA_015478945.1. Taxonomy (NCBI): domain Eukaryota; kingdom Metazoa; phylum Arthropoda; class Malacostraca; order Isopoda; family Trachelipodidae; genus Trachelipus; species Trachelipus rathkii. Next base: position 10,141 of record JABUQX010077853.1, read on the forward strand.
TTATGTTATACAAAATATGACTGTGAATCAATAGATCATAGATCAATCGATCAATAGATCAATAAGATCATGGAAGGATAATGGAGTTGGATGGACATGATTTTATGATTTATCTGCTTTAGGATTGTAAAATATGCAAATTTGTTTACGTTATATAACAAAAAAATAAAATGTTTGTGGTTTGTTTATACAAAATACTGAACTTGAATCAATAGATCAATATGATAAATAGATCAATAGATCCTGGGAAGGTGGGCGGATGAGGAGGTGGTTTAGTTTACTGATTTACTGATTTACTGGGGCGATAAGGATAGTAAATCAGGTGGCAAAAAATTAAGTTATAGTTACATTATTCAATATAGAATTTAAGGCTTTTTTTAGTTAAAGCATAAATGGGTTAAAAGATAAACAATAATCCAAAATAGAAATAAAAGTTTTGTGTTATGTATACCAAAATATGACATGAATCCATAGATAATAGATCAGGGGAAGTGTTAGAGGGTATGGAAGGGCATGATTTGATTTAACTGATAATTACTGTGATTTACCACTAGCTTTTTAGGTTATTTATAATAAGTTAAAATTGACCAAAAACTCATAAATTTTTCAAAGGATAATAAAACATAATTTATATTTAGGTAATCACATTATTCTATTTAGTTGAAAACAAATGTATACTATGTTGCATGAATTACTCAAAAATAATATAAATTTTTATAGTAAAAATAAAACAAATAAATAAATTTTAATAGTAAAAACAAAATGTTAAAGAAAACAAAACAAAATAAATAAAGTTTTTGTGTTATGTAAAAAAATTGATTTGAATCAATAGATCAATAGATCAATAATCAATAGATCAATAGATCATGGATGGTGGTAGAAGGTGGAATGGGTAGTTTGATTTACTGATTTACTGATTTACTGCTTTACTGATTTACTGATTTACTGCTTTAAGGTATGTAAAAATGCAAATTTTTTTAAGTTATAAACATAAAAAGTTTAACTTTTTTAGTAAAAACAAAATGTTAAAGCAAATAAAACAAAATAAATAAATTTTTATAGTAAAAAAAAATAATGTTTAAAGTTATAAACAATAATAAAGTTCTTGAGATAGTATACAAAATATGTGAACTTGAATCCATAGATCATAGATCAGATAGTAAAGATCATAGATCATGGAAGGATAGGAAGGTGGCTGGAAGACAGTTTGATTTACTGATTTACTGATTTACTGCTTTAGGGTATGTAAAAATGCAAATTGTTTAAGTTATAAACATAAAAAGAATAAATTTTTTAGTAAAAACAAAATGTTTAAAGAAAACAAACAAAATAATAAAAAGTTTTGTGGTTCATGTCCTCAATGTAAATTTATGCTTATATAGAATAGCTCAATAGATCAATAGATCATGGATGGGTAGGAGGGTATGGAGGGCAGTTTGATTTACTGATTTACTGATTTACTGCTTTACTGATTTACTGATTTACTGATTTACTGCTTTACTGATTTACTGATTTACTGATTTACTGATTTAGGTATGTAAAAATGCAAATTTAGTTATAAACATAAAAAACATAAATTTTTGAGTGAGCAGGGCACTTCATGGGAGTAATAAAAAAGGTAAAGAAAATTTTTCTCATAAAACAATAAAAACAAAATAATAAAAGTTATCAGTAAAAACAAATGTTTTTAAAAATAAACAAATACAAAAATAAATAAAGAGTTTTTTGTGTTATGTTGTAAAAAATTGGACTTAATCAATGATCATTAGATCAATTAGCTCAATAATCAAAATAGATCACCGAATGGGTAGGAGGGTATGGAGGGCGTTTGATTTACTGATTTACTGCTTTAAGGATGTAAAAAATGCAAATTTTTAACATAAAACATAAAAAGAATAATTTTAAGTAAAAACAAAGCCTTCAGCATACACACAAACAAATGAAGTTTTTCACTTATCTTTATACAAAATATGATTTGAATCAATAGATTCAATAGATCAATAGATCAATACAGATCACGGAGGAGTGGGAAGGGTGAATTTTGATTTACAAGATTTACTGATTTACTGCTTTACGATATGTAAAAATGCATCTAACTTCTTTTTAAGGTAAAATCAATTTTTTTAATTATAAACATAAAATGAGAGAAATTTTAGTTAAAACAAAATATTTTAAACAAATAAATGTAAAATTACGGGGAAATTAAAATTTAAAATTTAAAAAAAAAAAAAAAATTAAACTAGTATAAAGCAAAAGAAACTTACATTTCGGACTAATCTTTGTGAAAAATAAATTTAAATAAGTAAAATAAAAAAAAAAAAAAAAAAAAAAAAAAAAAAAGATAAAAAAAAAAATTAAAA
>JABUQX010077853.1:17500-35000 GCA_015478945.1 Trachelipus rathkii
TATGATATATATATATATAATATATACCTATAATTATAATATATATAGTTATATATATATATATATATATATATATATATATATATATATATATATATATATATATATATATATATATATATATATATATATATATATATATATATATATATATATATATATATATATATAATTATATATATATATAGGGGTTAGGTGTAGACCCCGTCGAAGTTTTGTTGGATCGCTATTGGATATATTTAGTATTAGGATAGTTTGAAAATTTCCGCTGCATCACATTGATCAATGGTTAATCTCTTTCATGACTCGATAACACGGAGGATTTCTCCCAGTAGGGTTCTTGTAGGGATGTGCCGTTGGTGCTGTAATGCATTTTCATATTACACAGGCTTCACTTTATTCAAACTCACACCCTTTCTATTAACTTATGTAAAATTAGTCTCGTAGATACTTGGGTGGATTTTATCTAAAGATTATATCCCTTAATAGGACATTACCCACTCCTACCCTTATAATCGTTTGGCAACTTAATATCTCTGTGGGTAAGGCTGATGCCGCCTTGAAACAATGCTTGATCTGCTATTAGCACTTTTTCTTCAATAACTTCTGCAACTTTTGCTATCTTTATAAAATTTATAATTAATACTTTGTTATCCTCTGCCTTGCACTAAGATGTCCGAGCTATCCGCTTATAAACTCTATTTTGTTTATTTATACTATTTATTTATTCAATTTTCATTCAATAGATGTTGCACATGTGTGCCAAACTTTTACAAATCTCTTCCTCATATTAAGTGATGTGATAGGCAACCGATCCCAGTACTACCATGAGCTCTCAAAAGCTCGATGGAGGACCATTCATAGTTGAGAGTTGAATGTAACTGGTTACCTTAATTATTACGTTATTAGGCGAGATAATAAACTTCTGATCGCCTACAGATAGGTCCACTTTTCTATCGAGGGGTGGAGTTGCATCCGAATTACTTGAAAGGTATTTTCCCGGAACAGAAATCAGTGAGAGTTATTATTCTGAAGATGACAGATTGTGGGAAGACGATCTGATTTGGGCCAGATATAACCGAGGCTAGTTAAGAAGAAAGTGAAATGGGATCAATAGAGGTTCCTCTATTCGATAATAGCTTTGACGCACATTGAAGAGGAGATGCAGACTTCTGAAGGATTTTATCTTTCAATCGATAGCTTGTGGATAAGTGTTTCCACTCCCAGATTAACTTCTAGGATTATGCAGCGCAAATGTGATAAGAGTGAGGAGTGGCTTCCCAACTGATTGTCTCCCTGCTCGTCACACATGTTCTGTTAAACCGCAATCACCCTATTGTGAGGTTTTCATCACCTATAGCGGAAATTCATTCCGATGTACTGATTCCTTTGTTGATTCAAGAGTCTGAAAAGTTCTGGAGAGTCGTTCGATAGTGCTCATACACCTATGTCGGATGCTGGAGCATCCGATGAGTTGGTGTCCACTGGTGAAGAGGAAATTCCAACACCTTTTACGCCTCATTAGATTTTCATGATTTATATGCTCATGAGTATCCTGTGCAGTTCAGTACCTCCCCTCTGTTCTTACTTTTTTTTGGCAGTCCTAATGAAGGGTGTCGGCGTCTCTTCCCTGCCTTTGGTAATGGAGGACTATTATAAACTTATTCTGTAGAGCCGAACAAATGTATCCTTCAATCAATCTGATTATCGAGATCACCAAGTCAAATTGTTCTATGACTTCGAATGTAATAATCTGCTGAACAGAAGTTCTTTGGTTCGGTCCGGAGAAAGAGAATGGTTCGTGGAATCTATTGGAGGTTCTATTATTCACCGTGACACTGAATTTGTATGGTTTTGGACTCAGGTTTGGAACCATGATGGACCACCTCTTGCTGAAGGAATTGTCCACTTCGCCACCCCGGTGATTTGGTGGCCACATGCTTGCAGTTGTTGGGAAGTGTTTTGGAAACCTTGAAATGTCAGTTAGATGAGTAGCAATTTGGCTCTTTTACCATTAAGTCCAAGAGGATATAGAGTAATTCAGCGACGTCCTTTTACCAGACTATGGGGCCCGTTTTATTTGACTAGCCTCATAGTATTGTCAACGCGTTGGACATGATGTGCGTCGGGAAGACGTTCATCTCTTCTTGAAGACTGTTTTGTAAATACAGGAATTTTTGATTTTTTTTGTAATTAAATTATAGTTGGAAAATTTATTATTGGGTTATGGTAATTTATACTTGTAGTTAATAAAATTAATTTTGGTTTGGTTATTTACTTATTTTGTTATTTCATTTCTTATCCAAAAGAAGATCTTGACAAAAAAAAAAATTAATTTTGGGGTCTAGTTACTCTAACCTTAATTTTTGTGTTTTTCAATTCATGTAACACAAACATAAGTGTCTTTAAACTGTTGTTGGTTTTCTTGGCTAATTTTATTGCTGTGTTTGATTTATTAAATTATTATTAAGTTTTTTTATTAAAACTTTAATGAATGAGCTATTACTATCATGTTTTGGTGTTGTTGTTGACTGAAATTTTATAATAATAATTTGCAAATAAAAAAGACGGAATTCCATCAACTTAGGTACCTACACCTCACGGCTTGATATGAAAACCACAAAGAATTTTCAATGCATATGTTATCTCGAATGCTCAGTTAGGTAATTTAAAATACTCTGGCATCATATACTAATTATCATTTTAGTGTATTGCTTTTACAATAAGAGTCATGATTTTTCGTTTAGAGGTTTGTAATAAAGATTTTCTTCATCGACTCTTCATAGATGATTGATATAAAATTTAATATTCAATAATATAGGATGCTTGTAGATTCATTTTCAGACTATTAGGTTAATTGATGCGGCGAGTATAACCTCATTTATATGACATTTACATTTTTGCACTCAACTAATCACTGTATTTTTCTACAGGCACTGTACTTTTGTACAGCAGAACTTCAGCATAATGGATTTAAAGTTCCTGTAAGGGCCTTAAACAATGGCTATTCAAAAGGAATTATTCGGATATAAAAACAAAAATGTTTTGTTCATTGCCATTATTTTGTCACCGTTTGCATGGAAGCGCATTACATAGAGGAATTTTAGTATGCATGGAAAAGCATTAATCAGAAAAATTGTAAAAATATGAAAGAGAATTTTCAACAATAACAAAAATTAGCCAAATGTGCTTATAATTAAATTAAAAAAAAAAAAAAAAAATCTTTTATGACTACAAAATGTAGATTTCGATATACTGATCAGAAAAACAGTTAAAGTAATTAAGACCATTGCAAGATTTTATGGCAAAAGAAGATGCTATATCTTATAATGTCGCTCTTGGATACATCATTGAAAATGAATATATTAAATTGTAATAATAGATAAAGTAATCATTTGTACCATTATATTGACTGTGTTTGTTCAATCATGTAGTCATTATATTATTTATTAGCTGGTTCAATTTGATAACATATGCATGTGTACTCCAGATATCTACACCTTTCAATTAGTCAGGGTAATTCATGGGTGATAATTAAGGGGGGGGCTCAATTTATTCAGGGAGGATTTCAAGAGATATACCTTGCTCTGTACTATTGACCCACAAATAAGTTACTAAAATTGCTATCAATGGAACTTTCAATAGGTTTCCAAAATCTGGTGGCAATTCTTTGATAAATTTAAAATAATTATCTAACTTCAGTGAAAACTTTTCATCATTTTTTTTTAAATGTTTCCATATATTTTCAATAAAAGGCTTTTCACTTTTCAATCCTTCCAAATCATACTGTGTGTAAAACAAATTTTTTATATGTTATATCTTCAACTGCTGTAAAAAGTTATCAATCCTGGAAGTGGAATCTATATAGACGTTGATTGTTGCTCATTCAGTTAGATTACATCTCTATTGTCGCAGGTGTGTGTTAATCTGTGGGAAATATAAATTGATTAATATAATTTAATGGAAATAATTCATATAAATAATGTAAAGATTATAGAGGATATAGAAAAAATATAGGAAATTACTTATACACTCACAATATGTTTTGCAGAAGTTCTATTTCTCCAATAAGAAGTATCAAACATCGAAAATCAACAGATGAGATTGTTCCCCTCGTGGATGTTTATATTAATACAAAAGGGTATGTTAAAACCTAATGTAAATAAAAGCAATTGATTAAAATTAGATAAAAAACATTGAATTGAGGACTACATTGAAATTGTGAACTGTTCCTGGGCTGAGGCCAGCCTTGAGAACTTATCTTGGAGCAGTTTTGACCCTAAAACAATTGTGGGGCTGATATCAGCCTTGAGCAAATCTTGTACTTACAACTTGAAGAAGAACAAAGCCTGTTTTGCGAAACAGCATTAACTATGGGGAATTGATTGAGTAATTACCACTGAAACTAAAATTACAAACTGACTTTGAACTCACCTGATATTGAACACGGTCCATATTAAAATACAATAGAAGCCTTCGTTCATTTGGAATTGGTTTACTTATATCATCGACTTGGAAAGTTACATTTAACAACTCCATCATACCTTGAAAAGAAAAGAGTCGAGATTGTTCTATAGGAGAATGTTTAGCAAAGACGATAAATAATAGAACTTACTGATAAATACCAAAGTATTCATTGGAGCAGGATATATAATCAAAGATAAGTATAGCGATTGTTGAGTGTAATTCACAAACACGACACCACACTTTGCTCGGTGTCAAATTAATTCCTGGTTTATTACACTTGTTTATAGTTGTGGGTCATACGGCATTTCAGCTGTGGGATTGATTTTCTTATTTTTTGTTCGAATAATATATTGGCTTATTTACAAATCTTATTCTTAATATAATCTAACATTTCTATCCTCTGTCCTTAAACCCTTTTCACAGTAAAGTTATTGTTATAATAATCTTTTTTTCTTATCCGGAGTTTATTTTCTTTTTAATTATATTTAATTATCTTTATATTAATATTCATATATATTTCTGATCTATCTATGAACTATATAACGATTATGAGTGTAATTTAAGCTGAGTAAAACAGAGATCTTTAGTACGATCTGGCGTCATTGTGCATTCTTCACTCTGAGGTTACGTTGCTGCTCGCTCTAATCTCAGGTCCTGCAAACAACTACTTTCGTTTCCATGAAGCGGATACTTGGCTGAAATTGTCCGACGTTCTCCTGCTAGTGTACAAGTTGTTCATCATATTAGAAGACAAGATTTAACTCATTGAAGGTAGTACGAATTGTTTATCTGTTCATTTATTGATTTTTTATAATTCAATTTTTCTTCAAATATATATTGAGGGGAATAACGCATTACGTGGCTTACTTCCCTTACATATATATATTATATATATATATATATATTATATATTATATATTATATATATTAGTAGTAGTTTATATATCTGATATAATATATATATATATATTATTATATATATATATATATTAATATATATATATATATATATATATATATAGTATAGTAATTTATAGTATATATATATACTTAATTATATATATATATATATATATATTTATAATCAAGTTCTCACAATTTAATATAAATCAGCAGAAATTTTTTATTGCCTTTCAGGTACTCTTCGATTGAAAAATTGAGAACATATCAACATGCTAAAGAAAACCATTAATAAATATTTTTTTAAATATTTTATGCATGGTTTTTTTATGGTTTATAACATTGGTTTTTTTATGTGGTTTAAACCATGGTCTTTTAAACAATGGTTTAAACCAAGATGGTTTAAAAGACTTATTTACTATACCTATATAAATATTTTTATTCTATATATAACTTTTTTTTACATTAATAAAAAAAATGTTCTTTGCTCTTTTCTGTTTTTTAAAAATACTAGTTTTTTTTTTATATAATGAAATCATTCATAAGTCGATTAAAAAAAATGCACATAATGTAAATAATAAAGTATTGTGTTACGAATATGTTGAAACATTTTGAAAGTTATTTCTCGATTTTATATGAGCTTCAACTTCTAAGTGATGTTTTTAACAGCGTTATATTGTTTTATTTAAATGTATATATGTAATCTCTAATAAAACGTTCAAAGATTTTTTGAATACAGATTTTTGTCAAATAAAAGTTTAATAGTTTAAATCAATAGCTATGTAAATACTTTCTACATTACTACATACTTACCTAATTCATGTTGTTATTTTAATTAATAATGGAGTAATAATAATAATAATAAAATAATAATAATATAATAATAATAATATTATAATATAATAATAAATAATAATAATAATAATAATAATAATAATAATAATAATAATAAATAATAATAATAATAATAATAATAATAATAATAATAATAATCTAATAATATAATTATAAACTGGAAATAAAATACTGATAGGCCAATACATAATAATAATAATATATATATTAATAATAATAATTATAATAATAATATATAATATATAATAATATAATATATATAATATAATTATAATAAATTAAAAATAGTTTACCAAAAGAATACAGGTACAGTATTGTATGAAAAATAACAAACTATACAGGAGCCCCCTTTTAGATACAAGAATAGAAAAAGTATGATGTCGAGGAATATAAAATAAACCAACTTCAAAAGAATTCAAGATAATGATGAAAAAGATATTAGGTATTTTAATCTTTTCCAAAAAAAAATAAATAAAAATAAAATTAATTTAAAAAATAAAAGATTTATAAGTTAGGCCTACTCAATAAATTACAATGCAGTACTAAACAGATTCAGCTTACTACTATACAGTACCTGTTACTGACATTCCTTCAGGCAATTTACTATTACCATCAGATTTTCTGCTGATATTTGCTGTTTATATTTTTAAAATATCTTACTAAAATCTGTAATTAAAAAATAAAGACCCATTTGACTAAATGGCTTTTAAACATATATCATATTATCTATTATATATGATATATATAATTTATATATCTATATATATATATATTCTATATATATATTATATATAATATTATATTATATATATATATATATTATATATATAATTATATATATATCATTATATATATAATTATATAATATATTATATATATATATATTATATTATAATATATAATATATATATATATGTATATAATAATATATATTATTAATTATATATATATAAATTATATATATATATATATTAATAGTATATATATATATATATTTTTGGTTTAATTTTGGTTTTAATTAAAACATAAAGTTTGCTAAAAATTAAATAACTCAACAAATTGAATACTAACCATAAAACTTCATGAAGGCTAAAAACTTTTTCTATGTTAAAGGAAATGATCAAGGCTGGGGAGTCGGAGCTGCAAGAGTTTGGGTAGAGATGGAGATGGGAGTTGGAACAATAATAAGGTCAGCAACCAAAGCTAGATAATTATAAAATGGCAATTTTAAAATGGAGCAAGAGCTGGGTAATTTTAAAATGATAAAGCAGGAGTCAGAGTTTGAGATAGCCAAATATGAATACATAACATATTTTCGGATATATATTGTTGTGAAAATTCTTAAAAATATAACTATATAATTTATATCATATATATATATATATAATATATTATTTATATATTATATATATATATATAAATATATATATATATACTATATATATATATATATATATGATATAATATATATATATATAATATATAATACTTTTTTTTTTCTTACTTTTCATTCACTCCTGTCCTCCCTCCCTTCAGGGTGGCCACACCTTGCCTAAATAACCTGCCACCGTAGTCAGCTCCTCCAAGACGCTTAATTTTGTCCCGAATTCAGGTTGGATTGAAAAAAAAATCCAGCTGAATTGCTTATTTAAATATTTTTATTTTGAGGAAATAGTATAAATGATCAATAAGTTGATGTTTTTCGTATGTCATTTCAGTATTATTTGAAAAAATTAATTAATAGGTATACAATTTACAAATTAAACATATATTAATTTTGGTAACAGACATTGCCTTCCACTGCTGAATGAGTGTATTGCCTATTGTGAACTTGTAAAGTAATGGCATTATATTGTTACAGGTTATTAAGACATTAAGACATTAGAATATAGAGACAGTAAAAAGCCACATGGGCTATTGAGACTGTCCACAGTCAACCCACTAACCAAACATAGCTCAGGCAAATCCACAAAGCACCCTAGGCTTGTCAATTTGTTGTAAAAAACCGCCAAATTTGGCTTAGTCAAAACTAATGATTATATATATATGATACCCAAACATCCACATGCATTAATAACTAGTTATGGTCACACATCATCTAACTAAATAACTAATACTAAAAACGCAAGTTTGTCCTCCCCATCACCCTCCTGCCTAGGGTTGGGAAGGAAAAAACAAGCTCGTTTTTTTCGAAAAAAACATTTTTTTTTCATGAAAAAACACAGCCTGAAAAAAAACGAGTAAAATTTGTTTTTTTTTCGTTTTTTCATTAGTTGTGGAATTTACATGTTTGATCATTTTATTATAAGTTTTTAGCAAATATGCTCTATTTTGACATTTTTTGGTTCCAATTTCCATAAGGTGGCAAGCCCCTGAGTTTTGTGTTCAAAATTTTTATGGGGTTTTCCATATTTTTATTTTATATCTGAATTTTGATATTCAATAATATTTTGTTTGTGGCTCATTAATGTTTTCTTACTCTGTGTCAGCTTTTACTAATTTTATCATAATATTAATAAGATTTAGAAAATGTCACGTGCAAAAAGTCGTGTACTGTACTTTTTAAGGAATAAAAGGTAGGAAAGGCCCTCGCATGAATGTTTACTTTTGTTGCTGTAGACGTTGCAAAACCAGTATTTATTGCTCATAATCTGGAACTAGAAATTCTGAAATTTGCCAAATGAGAGACTATTCTGTCAAGGTGACTAAGCAATAGGTCGTTATTTCCTGCTCTTGACAACTGTCACTTTAAAATCGATATTTTTATACCACTCTAAAATAGTCAGAACTTTCAGTCATATATAATTAAATGTGGCTGTTCACGCTGATGAGCCCAGTGATAATGAGCTTGCAGTAGTCACAGCACTCAGTAGTGACTGGGTCTGGGGAGTGGGGACTAGTGATTAGTGATTCAAAAGTTGATATTCCAAAGCAATTATTTAATTTAGTCATTCACTCATCCTCCTTCATTACAATCTTGGTATATTTTAATTTCAATATTTTTATTTATTACATTTGCTATCCCTTAAGTCACTTTGAAGTTTTGTCATTCAGCATGATTTTTGGGAAATTTTATTAAATTAACGTTTAAAAGTAAATATAAATTGCTTAAATTGTGCTTCAGGAAATAAAAGTTAATTTTTTTTTGGTATTAGCCTACAAGCAGCAGTCTGCAGGCTACAACCTACTATAAATTGTAAACGAAAACAATTGATAAAATATAAGAGAAAGGTAGTTCTGCTATTTTAATTTTTTAAAAAATGGAATATTTGTTTATTTAAGTATCCTATATTTGAAAATAACAATATTCTGGATCCTGGTGATTTGACAACACTATTATTTAAAATCATTTAATGAAAAAAAAGAAAGAAATTGAAAAAAAACGAAAAAAATGAAACAAATTTTTTACTGAAAAAGGTTTTTTCCAACTCCTATGTACCCACCATCCATAAAGAATCTAACCCTTTCTAATGTTGCAATCGATGTACACTCACAACTCACTTGGCAACTATTCCAAAAATTTAACAACCCTAATTACTGAATGCATGCTTTCTTTATCAAGTGGCATGCTTTCTTCTAATTTTCTTATTATTCCTGGTCTCTCATCTGTGTTCTACTATGAATTTATTGGTCTCTGATATTATCAATAAATAATTTGTAGACTTGTAATCATGTCCACCTCTGAGAAATAGCCTTTTTACAGAAAACATTCCTACCTCCTTCAGTCTCTCCTCATGAGCCTTTAGCCCTCAATCAGAAACATCCTTGTTGCTTATCATTGCACTCTCTTAGCATATTAAAGTCTTTCTTTAAATAAGGGGGCCCAAACTTGTGCAGCATACTCTATTAACTGGCCTAAATAGCTATTATACGTTTACTTATTACCTTCTTGCTCTTGTAAACAACATTGCGATTTATTATGCCAGCATCTTATTAGTTTATTTCTACGCTTCCAAACACTGATTAGCTACTTTCAAATTCTTGCTTATAATCACTAAATCTTTTTCTGGATCCACAGACTCAAGCCAATCCATTTCTATCGTGTTAAACTTTTTTGATAATCTAGGTGACAGAACCTACCTTATTTTAACTCTTAAAGTTCTTTGCCACTTATCTGCCACAGAAGTTATTCTTGAAATTTTTAATGCATCCTTCACGTATTCCTACTGAGGTGGCACACTTTAGTATCATTCTTGCAAAATGTTAGTAACCTGCAATTTAAGTCTGCCTGGTTCTAATCATTTATTATAATATGAGGAGAACCTAGTGGCCAGACTGACCTGTGTGGACAACCTACTCTTCACTATTTCCATGATGATTTATTCCCATTTAGTTGTACACACTGTTTTTTATTTCGCAACCACTCTTTAATTCAAACCATGTACCACTCCATCTATACTACATTGCAATAACTGTTTTCATATAATTATGTGGGGAACCTTTATCAAAATAGCTTTTACATAAAAAATAATTTGAAAATAAACTGGATCTCCTCGGTCATGCAGTCAGTAATGTATTCATAAATTCTAAAAGGTTTGACCTGCACACTCGATTTCTGAAACCAATGCTGGGGTCATACAATACCTTGTTATCTTCTAAATATTTCTCTATATGAACCTTCCATTAACTTTCAGAACCTTTACAAACAAGATGTTTAAGCTAACGGCTATATTCCCAATCTTCCTACTCACCTTTCTTATAAATAAGCCAACATATCCATTTCTCAGTCTCTGGTACTCACCAAAGTTATACGATCGCTTTAAAATCAAATACAGTGCTTTGCAATGTGGTCTCGACCTCTAGAATTCTACCATATATAGTATACCATCAGGGCCTGCAGTTTTATTGGGTCGATATGATCTAATAAACGTTTTATATCTTTTACATCAATGTCAAATTCTGTAAGTCTATTTGTTACATGATTACAAGAACTATTAGTCTCCAAACTAATTATTAATCTTCTTTCCTCAGTAACATGAAGCAAATAAGCATTGAAATATGTTACATTTGCAACTGATCCATTATAAATTTCAATAGAGTAGATAAAAACCTAATGTGTCCTAATTTTACTTTTAAATTTATAAAACAAAAACTTCTTTTAGGTTCTTATTACTTATTCCTTGCTAAAATTAATTTCTGCTCTTCTTCTTTGCCTTTCTTATTGATTGGTTCAGTACATTTCTATTTTTCCTATAATTTTCTAAATCATCTTCCTATTACTACCCTTGAATATTTTAAAACATTACGCTTTTCATTAATTTTCTTCTCCTTATCTTCTTATTCCACACCAACAGGTTATTCTCTTTGCCACCTAATCGGGTTTTAATTTTAAAAGCTACGTGACTGAATTATTCATTAAATTTGCTTTAAAATGTTCCCAATGCAAAACTTGGTCTTTACTCTTTATCCCAGTCAGTTGTATTAAGCATGTCTCAAAATTTGGCAAAATCGCCATTTCGGAAATCAAGATCTTTTCGCTTATTAACTGCAATTTGGGCCAGATTAACATTCATAATTAATTCTAATTATTCTTGGTCATAAGTCTAAATTGTCTCTCAACTCTAAACTTCATCCACCATACTTTCAAATCGTTAAGTTAAATATTGAAGTCATATTGCATCGTATCTTGTGGGTTTTTGAACCATCTGGGTCAAAAGTTTAATCTAGTATAACAATTTTGAATGCAGAACTACTATGCTCCATATTAGACAAGGAATCCCAATGAATGCCCGAAAAATTAATATGCCCATACCTTTTTCTTTACTGTGGCATGCTGTCTCTATTTCTTTCAATTTCAGCGTCTAATTCTTGACTCTGGCCAGGAGGTTTATAAATGCCCCTATTCTATATGATTTTGTAATATAGAAACTACCCACCGATTAATATCATGCTTAAGTTTTAAGTCAGTCATTATACAGATTGAATATTTGTTTTACACTAAATATCCTCACCTCCACCATTTCTTTCTCTATGCTGGTATATATAAAGTGAATATCGTCGTATTTTCATATTCTGAAAGGGAGCTCTCCATATAATTCTATAACCCATGCTCAGCTTATGCAATAATGTCTAGATTCTCATTCATTTAAACTATCACTCATTTTTTTTTATTTTAAGGCTATGATGCATTTGTGTAAAAATTTGATACTCGCAAGCTGTTATTTTTTATTATCTCATCATTATTGAACCTGAAACAACACTAAGCTTTTATTTAGTCTCCCACTAATTAATAGTTGACATTGTTATTATTTTGTATCTAGATTTAGCCCACCACCCCGAACTTTACCTAGTTTGCTAAACAAGTCTCCCAACTGGTACTGAAGCCCAACACGTTTACGACTCAAGGTGAATCCATCTGCTTGAAAAAGATACTTTAATCAGAAATTCTCTACCCAAATCAAACCTAATATTTTTCGTGCAAAAACATAATTTCCTAACCCTTTCATTTACAACTAAAGCCCTACTCCCCATTCCTGACCTGCACCTAACTAGGTAAAATCCCAGAATCATGCCCCTTCTTTCACTAGCGTTTCATACTGGCCGAAAGCATCTCCTTATAATCAGCTAATTTTTCTTAACATCATTTTCTCCTGTCATATTCATTTGTACCCCATGCATCAATCCATCTTGATATCTACTTTGTAGAATCAATCTCTCTATTAGGTCAGATGGATAGGGGCAACCTGATAACATACTCTAATCGTTCTTCTTTTTTATTTCTTTTGAAATTTCCTATCTAGGTATTGTGTCATGTCCTCCATTGCAACTGTAATGCAGTCTCCTTTAGAAAACTCCATCCCATTGGCACTCCTCTGATCCATCATGCTGGAATGACACGTCGAAACCTGTTACTGCAGGCTCACAGGCTGACAGACTTTCGAGATCTCATCTTTAAAATTATTATTTTAGTTCTCACTCTATATTATCCTGCAGACCTATTATCAACTTATTTATCCTTTTCCCTCTCAATTTCTGCTAGGTGAATCATCTACTTCCCTGTCTACCCAGGTCCGCTCCGCTCCTCGCTCGATCCTACTAAACTTTTTTGCCTATACACTTCCTCCTTTCTCATCAATACTTCTTTCAGATATCCATGTCACTATCTTCATCAGTCTTGCAAGTCCTTCCGTTAAAAAACATTCTCTGATTCAAACACAAACAGCGGCTAGCTATCCACTATCACCTCTCACAGTCACAGGTTATCACACAGAGATACATAGCTTTAAATTACTATTAGCCTTACTAACCTGTACTATTATGTTTAACTCAACTACAGTTTAATATCACTAAAGCCTAAAAAGAAATACTAATCTCTTTAAAACAGAAAATTGAAAAAGCCTAAATTTAGCTTAGCCATAGGCGCAGGGATATATATAAACGTTTAAGTACGGCTTAACTGTAGTTGTGACCTGGAAAACTAATTTAATTTTAAGTTTACACTAAATTAAAGTAACAATTATAAAGATGTATTTAATACAGAAAGTCTATTTGAAGGATCCAAATACAACCCAGACACAGAAGACCCGTAAATCTTTACCTATGTTGCCTAGGGTTAGGGTATCAAATTTAAATTTCAAATTATATAAAATTTGTTTAGTACTTATAATTTAATATGTAATTAATGCCCTAATTGGTTTACTTAAATCACTTTCAAGTACACAAAATTAAAAATTTTTTAAAGTTAAAAAAATAATGGAGAAGCAAAAATTAAACCGTCAACTACTGAAGACCTAGCCCACAGATAACAGGATGATCTTGAGTAATTAGGTAATATATTAAGAATTTATATTATAGATAAAAGGATGATTTCGTAATTTGGTAATGATATTAAATTTTTCTTTTTAAACTTCCGAAGATTGTCGTATCATATCTAATCTGAGTCTGGAAGCCTAGTACGTAGCTACCATGTTAGTAGTATTACCTAGAAACTAGGCAGCTTGCAACTATATACTCCTAAGGATACTGCTCACAACACACCAGGTCAGGGTTTGTATGGTAACCGGGCAAAATGGGGATTTGGAGCAAAAATTACAGGTGTTTATATAAAAGCTATACAATTTCAAAACAACTATATATTATATTATATATATATATATATTATATAATATAATTATATATATATATATATTATTATATTATATATATATATAATAATAAATATATTATAATATATATTATTTAGGGATGTACGATAACCCAGAAAAGCGGCCGATACCGATACTCATTTTTTTTAGGTGCTGATACGATACGTACGATACGATACTTTAATTATATAAATAACAGTAATCAACGATAGGAACAATTTGTGTACCTGGGTAGGCACTCCTGCTTCCCTGTAACATACCAATACTTAGTCATTGTGTTATATTTCATATTTGGTTGTGCTGAAATAATTTATTTTATCAATTAAATAATTCCTTTAACAAAATAATAAAATGGAAATTAATATTAATAACTTTTTTATGTTTGTGTTTTTAAAATATTCCATTTCATTTTCAGTAAGTATTAAAAAGTTTAGCTACTGCTTTTATGTTTACATGAAATTACCATTTACATGAAGATTTCTTTAACTGCTGCAAATCTAATGATAAAATAATGAAAGAAGAGACTTCAATTAATCACTGAAAAGTTAAAATAAAAAACACGCTATTACTCAAACATGTAATAATAATATCCTCCTTTAAGATAAAGAATAGATATCATTCAATACTCAGATTCAAAAATTCCACGAAATGGTGATGCAAAAATAAGCTTTCACTAAGTACTGTTAAAGCCTGTTTCCTTTTTGGGATGTTTACTTTCCTTCCTAATCTAAATAGCTCGCCTCGACTGATGAGGAGGTGCTGATAATTAGTATCTGCCTGCAAGCAGCTGGATAATAATGACAAACCTTGGACCATTTTACAGCCACCCATGAAAAGGATTCCTCTTTTGAAGGCGCCATCTCCATGTTTTCTGGAGCTCATCCCCTCTTTCCACAGATTGCAAAATTTGGAATTATCTTGCTTCTTGATGACCGTCTCTTCAGATTTTTTGATGAGGTTTTGAAGGTGAATCTTTTGAAGGTGAATGAGATGTAATCGCAATTTCGGCCAATGAACTTATTCATCTACAATATCAATCTCTCTTCAGTAGTTATTTCTGCTGAAAGCCACATCATCACATCAAGTAGCTGTTGCAGGGTTGCAGATAAGGCGGAACTTCCACTTCGTGAATATTTTTTTTTTTTTTTTTTTTGTTCAAAAGATCAAGCTCCTCGGTTATGTATTTAAATGCATTCCTAGAAGTGGCTTCACCGTCGGAGATGATTTTTGTGGGGTTTCAGCAAGCTTAAGAAATTCTCTATTAGAACCTTTTATTTAATTTTTTACAAGTTGTTGTTGGCTCACGGAGAACCCTATTCAAGGAGGGGGTGTTGAACGCCTAACAATTCATCTATGAAATTTACGGCAGTGACAGCACCGAATGCAAGGGCTGTTAAAGTGAGGGAGATTAATTGAGTAGGAAACAGGATGACTGGAAAGAGAATTCCACACAGCGGTGGCAGGAAGAAAGAAGCACAGCTACTCGAACTAGCTGGATGTTACTAAATCACACAAACTCATGTGCGACAACGCACCCCTTAATGCACAGGGGTGTAAGGTGGTGGTACGCGAGTGGTAAGTTCCTCGAGCACTTGCCGCTACAGGTACCTATAGAAAGGGATAAAGCACCAACAGCCGCAAAGATAGAGGTCAAGTGAACTAGAAAAGTTAAGGACAGTTTATAAGTCTTTTAGTCCTTTGAATCGATACTATCCAAAAGCCCGGGTGTAACCAAGACCCTCAGATATATGAGCAAGTACTCCATACAGAGGGCGGATGAGCCTTGTAAATACCTGGAGTACTGAGAAGAGGAAAATAAAGTCTCGCAGCTTTGACTCGACTCCCAGTTTCTTTGAGGCGCCTTAGCAACCGTGTGATGTGAGGTTTCCCAAGACATTTTTTTTGTTTATGTTAAGGCCAAGGATTTTAATATTTGTGAGCGGGTGAGATGAGAGAATATAAAAAAGTATATGAAAGGTAGGTTTGCGTAATGGATGGGAGGAAGTACAGAAGTTGGATTTTAAGACAATTAAATTTCCATCAACTTGAGACGACCCAACCTGATTATATCCAGATAAGCGAGAATAAAATCAAATAAAGGAAGATAAGAGGGGATAATGAAGTCAAATAGTGAGCTGAATTGATAGGAGGTGAAGAATGAAAGGTCAAGTCATCGATATGAGTGGATAGAGTTAGATGGCAGGTGAGAGAAGAACATTGATGAAAAGCAGGAATAAAGTAGGAGATAAACAGAACCATGAGGAGCACCATATGACAGAAAAAGAAGAAGTGGCCCCATCAACAACAGCGACATTGAGCGATTTGAAGAAAGCTAGACATAAGTAGCAAAGAGAAGAAAGAACAAAGGATATGGGTTTTCAGCAGTGACGCGTGCCATACCGGTCATATGCTTTGGATATGTCAAGCGCCACCACAAGTCTTCCCGAGCCTAAGGCGGAAACCATAATCTTTAAATAGGAAAGTAATACGTCGCCAGTAGATCTCGAGGCCGAAAGCCGTACTGGCAATCGGAAAGAAGGGAATGAGATTCCATGATTCTAAGTTGAGAGGTGAGATAGGGTTTCAAATTCTAGAAGAATACAAGTAGAGCTATAGGGCGATAGTTAGAAGGATCAGAAGCAGCCATCCTTTTTTCGATGAGGTTGGACTATGCGGCTTTCCAACCTGTAGGGAAAGTGTTCAGTATTGGGCATAGAGAATAATACGTTGAAACGAAGGGCGGGGTCATGCCGAAGACACTTCCTCAAACTCGGAAGAGGATGCATCGGGCCACCCGCTTCTAAACGTTCATCAGATTTCAGAGCCATGCACCCGATCAATGAAATGACAGGTAAAGGCATAGGACACCTGAGAGGAAGGAGGAGGAGGAAGAAGAATGCCAGAAATGTCCAGGGTTGAGTTAGAGGAAATAGGAAGCCAAAGAGATGATTGGCTTTCAGTTGGAGAATTAACAACAGAACATCAGAGCGAATAAGAAAGGAGGAAAGATAGATTTACTTTACAGAAGTTGTTAGAGTGTTTTGGCAAGAAGGCCAGAAGAGATTTGCCAGTAGGATAAACAGGAAGTTAGCGCAACTTTGTTTAATGATCGTTCCGCTTTGCTCAATCAAGAATATCCTGCAACGATTTCTAGCTGAATGAAAATTGGCAGAGTTGACAAAAATGAGAATTTT
>JABUQX010077853.1:45000-50000 GCA_015478945.1 Trachelipus rathkii
TATATATATATATATATATATATATATATATATGTGAGAGCAGGATTTCTCCTTGCTCTCACGATAGCTCTGTACACCTGTTAAATACACCTATGAGCACTACTCAAAGGGGGGGTTTTTCTCTGTATATCAAATTTTAACTATTAATTTTTAATTATATAAGAAAAATATTTAACGACTCTTTGTATGGCACCATTGTTGTAAGAGTGAGTCGCGGAACGGTGACGCTCAGGAAGGGTGCCTGTGGTTCAAGTGAGGGAAAATATCAGTTAGCGTCTCAGATTATAAGAAGAGAGACGTGTTGGGAAAGATCGGCATTGTTAAAAAACCGGAAGATTATTATTGTTAAATTGAATATTATTGTGTCGAGCTTTTGGAAATATTGTTATAAATTGTGAAGGGAGTGTTTAATCAATTTAACCCTAAATTGAAATAGAAGGGGTTTGAAGATCACATTGTATGATAATAGATTCATTATTAGTGAAACTTAATCGGGCTCTTGTGTTAAAATTTTGCTTAATATGTACTATTAATTATTTTGAACATTGATATTATTCAATTCCATTTAATTTGATTAATCTTAGAAAATAAAGATAAGAAGTAATTACTCTTTTTTATACCACTGTGCCTAATCCTTCATGATTTCGTACAAAGAAATAGTGACTCCCAGAGTGAACACGAACAAACAAACATCTAATATACAAACGTGAAGTGAAAACAAACACAAAATCATAATAAACAAAATTTTTAATCAGTGAAGTGAAAAAAAGTGCCGATCAAAACACAAACACACAAAAAAAATATAAAATAAAATAAAACAGTTCAAAAAAAAAAAAAAAAAAAAAAAAAAAAAAAAAAAAAAAAAAAAAAAAAAAAAAAAAGCAGTGAAATAAGAAACCCTATCGCAATAGGCATAAAACTTTCCCCTAAACAAAGCAAAAGAAAAAAAAATCGCTAAAAATGCCTAGTCAAAAAAGAAAGTCACCCAAGGTTCAAACTAAGAGGACCAACTTGGCTATTGTGACTCGCTCTCGATCATTAAGACCCCATCACACTCCCCCAGAAGTCCCCCCGACCGAAGGAGTAAATGAAGAAGGTGACTCGTCACAATACGAAACGGAATCGGAAAGCGAGATCCAAGAAGAGCATGAAGCAGCAAACCTGGTGAGAAGTCACCTTTCCCCCACCCTCTTAGGGAGAAAAAAAAGGAAGAAGAGTCTCCCCCTCAATGCCATCCCCCTCTTCAACGAATTTGATGCCCTCGAATGGATTCGACAAACAACTATGATCTTTAACCTTAATGAAATCACCGATCCGAGAGAGAGAGTCAGACTATTGGCGTCAAAATTACCAAGCAAAATTACAAATTCATTGAAACTTCCCCTAAAAGACGATTGTTACACTAAATTAGTAAAAGTAATAGAGAAACTCTATGCGCCATCACTGAGGACACAGATAGAAGAAGTCTTCCGATCTGGAATGAGGGAGGGAGAGCTTCCATCCGACTATGTAGTTAGAATAAAGGAAATGCTCGGACTATCCAGCTTCGATTCAGTAACGGACAACGATGCTAAATTTATTAGAGAACTCTTTCTCTTACGATTGCCTCAGCAATTACAGATCTCCCTCATGACAACAGAGAAGAACCATGATTTTGAAGAATTAATAGAAATCGCCGACGACATTTTTAACAAATTTTTTCTCCAAAGCGGTGCTTACCAACCCCCCAGAGGGGGGAGAACCGAATGGCAACCTGTAAACGCCGTCCGATCAGCAGAAGAGAAAGTCACCAAGCCGCCGAACAGAGAGTCTTCTGCTCAAGAGAGAGAAATAAGTCGGCTGATAATCTCTCATGAGAAGTCTGCTGAAGAAATGAGGTCACTCGCCAAGAGTGTGATAGAACTGGCAAGGACGCTGTGTCAGAATTCAAAAAATTCCCCCACCCCCAACAATGATCAAAATTCAAGAGGAAGGAATTTCAACCGATCAACATATGACAACGTTGCAGCTGGGCCAAGCACTGAAGGGCTTTGTAGGTTCCATAGAAAATTCTTGCATAAATCATTTAGATGTGAAGGTCGATATTGTCCAATGTACACCTTGATATCACAACCCCCGGCGACTTCCCCACCCCCACAACAGAACTCCAACATTTCAAAGCAGGGAAATGGAGAGGCTGGCCTGTGAGACGACTCCCGGGCCAGATGGGGGTAAATATTTGGGGGAATGATGCTTTCGTGAGTAGAAACTTTTGTAATTATTCGCCCTGCAATTTTTATATGAATAGGTCAAATTTTGGGCATGGAAATGTTAATTTTAATTATAGAGGTAATATTAGTAGAAATGGTTTTTACAATAGTCATTATAATAATAATCATAATAATAACTGTAATAGTAGAAGACATTATTATAATGATGATCATGATAACGGTAGAAATTATAGCATTAATTGTAATGATGGAAATTATAGTAACTATGATAGGGACAATTTTTATAATAATAATCACCATGGTAATGAAAATATTAATTATAACAATAATAATTATAATAATAATGCACGGGTTGGTTATAATAGCTTCTATAATAATGATGGGTATGCTAATCTTAATGGCCATAATAGTAATAGGCAATTTGTTAATAATGGTAATTATGATGATCGTGGGTCTAATGGAAATGTTAATTATATTAATAGATTTAAATGGAGTAGGAATATGACTTGTAAAAATGATGAGAGACAGGAGAGGATTCCTAGTGAGTCACCCTCTCCCTCACAGAAGTCGCTTATCACTGAGTCGGCAGGGGTAGAGTCCTCTTCAACGTTTAATTGTAACTCAATGCATGATGAGATTAATAACGGCAATAACAATAATAATAATGATTGTAGAACTAGGAATGATAGCCATAGTGATGGCAATAACGGTTTTGTAAATTCTTATAATTATATTGAAAATAATAACACTGTGACTCTTGAAGCAGCGAGCATGCAATCTTATGAGTCGCCGTCTCCCCCAACGGAGTCGACCTGCTCCCCCACTCCAGTCACTGGGGAGGAAGCGGGAGTAGAGGCGATTCAGACTTGTGACTCCATACTTATTAATAAAAATAATGATAAAAATGAACTTGTAAATAAGAAAGGGGGCGAAACCCCCTTTCTGAAAATGAATTGTATTAGCTTTAGGGATGAAGGAGGTTTTTCTCCTTCCGATAAGACTGTGGGATCATTAAATTTAAGAAATAATGCATGTGACTTATCTGGTAATAATGTAGTGGGAGTTTCTGGCAACTCAACTAAAATCGTTGCAGCAGTTAAAGATGTGGTTTTTGATAAATTATATTATATTTCGGATAAAACTAACAATGAATCTTATTTACTAGACACCGGAAGTTGCCTCGACCTGGTGATAGCGTCTGAATTAGATAGGGGGGTGCCGTTATTGGCACTGCCAGAGCCGCAAATGGAGGCTGTATAAGTATTTATAATAAAAGGGTAATTAAAATTGACTTGGGGTTAGACAGACTTTACAATGTGCATGCCTACGCTGCAGACATCAAATTTAACGTCCTCGGCATGCCTTTTCTCAAAAAACACGGGTTCACTATTGACTTTAGATGCCATTATTTATTAGATCCGAGCACGAAACGTAGTATTTCTCTCAGTAATGAGGCTTTTGATTTTTCTGAGCATGTTCGAAATTCTATCTTCCCTCTAACCGCTGTCTCTTTAAATATACCGCTTTGCGAATATGAATTAATTAATGATTTGATTAGGAAATACCAAGTCTTTTTCTTAAATCCCTATGAAGCGCCTAATTTAAACTTAAAGACTGAACAGCTCGCTAGATGGCGCTTTTTATGTGCAAGGTACCGGAGAAAGCGGGGCGGGGCTTATTTTAACAGCTGTGAGAACGACTTTGTCGCTCATTCACAACACGATAGCAACGAAACTATAGGGGAGGGGGGAGGGGGGGAGGGGGGTAAGATGGTGGTGGGGGTGGAGGGGGGGGTTGATTTTCACCTATTGGTGGGGGGGGGAGGGGAGAGAGAAGAATGTCCTTTGAAGGAAGAAATTTTATGCGAGTTGGCAGAAAATTATCCATACCATGTAGAAGTTAGTGGCACGCCGATACAGTTAAGGAGTAGAAGCATAGCCCCACATCTTTTTGAGGGAGCCAAGGAGGAAATCAATAAATTATTGGACGCGGGGGTCATTTCGCGGGGGAAAAGCGATTGGGGTTTCCCGCTAGCTTCTTGCCTAAGTCGGACCGGCAGAACTCGTTTTGGTCGTTGACTGCGTTTGTTTAAACAAAGATCCACCTTGACAATTTTACTCTGCCTAAGATTAAAAGAATCATCTTGCAATTGCGGATTGCAAGTTGCTAAACGAAATTGAACGCTCCGGCAAGCTTAACTATAACGTGGCCAGTTGCAGCGCGGAAACAAGAAATATTTCACTTATAGCTTGTCACTATTGGTAAACTTTAGCTTCAAACTACTTAATTCAAAGGACACAATGCTCGTCTAGTGTCTTTCAGCGCTCATGTCGATCTTGCCTTGAAGATTTAAAGGATGTTTTTTTTACTTAGATGACATACTAATTGCCAGTTCGACTCTTGAAGAGCATGTTGCAATATGTTGGAGAAGGTTTTAGAGAGATTGAAGTATATGAAAATTTATATGAACCCAAAAAAAATGTGTACTTGCAAGTCGGAGAAATAGATTTTCTAGGTTTCAACATTAGCGAGAAGGGGGTTAGGCCTAGTAAGGAGAAAATCGATGCCGTGGTGAATGTTGCAAGGCCAACGACTATCAAACAACTTAGGGCATTTCTCGGTCTATATAACTTCTGCCGAATTAACATAGCCGGGGCGGCTCAATTATTGCAACCTCTAACGAAAATGTTGAAGGGGAAACCCGCATCCTCGAAGAAGATTTCCTGGGGGGTAGAAACTGAGCGGGCATTTAGGGAAGCTAAAGCGGCGATGGTAAGCGCCACCTTGTTA
>JABUQX010077854.1:0-24020 GCA_015478945.1 Trachelipus rathkii
TAATATTAATTTAGCATGGTCTTTCTTTCTATTAAACGATTGTAGCAGATATCATACTTTTATATCCTATTGAATAATGGTTTGTTATGTATGGCTGTATTAAAGCTCTGATATTGCTAATGAGATGGAAAAAAAAATAACTCGCTTTCTGGTTACTATAACAGGGTGAAAATACAAGTTAACTTTTGGTACCTCCGCCGCGTAATAAATAGGGGGAGGGAGACAGGTTGTACAGTAAAGTGAGGGATGGTTCTGGAAATAGATATAAATTTCCTAAGAAATCGTGTTTTTTTAACAGAGTGGACAAAAAAACATTTCTTATTTTAATTAGACAACACGCAAATATACAAGTGATTCATATAAATCTCAGATCAGCTGTCTGTTAACTAGGTTTTGCTATATATGTCTCTTTTTTAAAGATATGTCAGTATCATCGATTAGCTTTCAATTCCAAAGTATTTATCCGCATTATCGTGCACACACCTAATTCAGTCTATACTTGTTGAATATAATATGTTAAATTTGTTAATAATAGGTTGTTAGCTGAAATTATATTAAGCTGTTTATTAAATTATTTAAAAAGACAGCCCGCGCGCTTTAGATTAGCATCTATCCATTCATATTGCTTTAGTCATTTATTTAAAAATGGAGCGGGGGAACTAAGAAAGAGGTATTTTTAATCGTCGAGCCAAAAAAGTAAGAGACGACACTGAAAAGCGTCATGGTATTGAACCAGATCATTTTTGTATATCAGGAGTAAATAAAAAACGGTCCGAAGTGCTTGGGCGGACGCCGTGGTGATTATGAGTGAAGTGTGAAAGTGTGGGGTGTGCTAATTAGTTTCATTTAGTATTTACCATAATTAGATTCCTAAGCATTTAAACCAATTAGTAAGATTTGTCCTGTTTTGCCCTTCAAAAATTTTTTTTTTTTAATATCTTTTATTTTTTTTTATTAAGTAGGCCTTCACAGAACCATTATTGTTCTTTACTGAATAGTAGCATGATCAATCATCGATCAAAAAGCTTTTGTTGAAAAATTAATGATAATAGCAGGGGCGTCTTTATTTCTATATTGTGCCTGTACAGTGTTTTTCGGTGTTCTTTATCATTAAGCTCAATATGAGGGCATAGCAGTGATGAACAGTCCTTTTCTAAATCCAAAATTTAAATATGGAAGTGTGAAAAATTAATTGAAATGGAATTACCTAGGAATCCAAATTAGAAGTTGAAACTGATTTTATTTGAAAACTAATTTCGTAAAAATTTACCTATCTTTTTGTTATAGCTATTGTTTCTGTAATTTTTGCATAGGCTGAAGGTCTCTTTATTTATATAGGGATCACTATTGCCCCGACGCCCACATCACCCGACCGAACCGCCTCCTGCGTCTGAAGTTTGGGGAAAGGGGAAGGAAATCACTGCGTTCAAAAATGATTTCATTCGACAAGTGTTTTTTTAAAGGTGGCTTATTTATTTCATCAACATTTATATAAATATCTATGAGTTTGAGGATATGGTTGGGGATACAATGAACATCACATTTTTTCTATGTTCTTCAACTCCCGCGCCGATTACGTTTTATTTCAAAACAATAAAGACGCACAAAACACTCCAGCAGTTGATGGATAAAGGAAAAAAGATGGATCTAGTTGAGGAGAAAAGAGGAGAAGATGAGAAGAAAAAGGTCATATGATTAATTGCTAGGTGGGTCGTATGTCGCCTCAAGATTTGCTTAGCCGACGTTACGATTTCGTTTAGTCGTCCTGCAGATCTTATGTTTTGATTTTGATTGGCAATTGTGTTAACTTGTATTGCTTAGATTGCTTCTATTCAGATTGCCTGTTCTTGTTTAATTCTGTTGAGAGAGAGAGTTTCTTTTTGTTATTGTGGCATATTATCTTTATTAGAGAAAGAAACCCAAAGTGCTTTTCGATGTCACTTTGTTCGCAATCATGGATTTGTTGTTAGAGTACGTATGTTTTTCTTTTTTGCTTATTCCTTGAAGAAACTGTTCTTTAAAGTTTCATATGTTGTTCTATACAACTTGAATGGTAATTTTGTTTTATTAAAGAGTTTTAGGGCTTGGTTTATTGGGTTTTGGTATCGTTGATAGGTTTGTTTAACAAACGTAGTAGTCTTGCCATGGCGTTTGAATTCTTTATTTAAGCCGAAGCACCAAGTTTTTTTTCACGATTTTAAATACTTGTGGACATGATTCACGTAGCATTACTTTAATCAATTTTAATGACACAGTATTGAACTTATTTGTCCGATATGCCAATGTTTCTCGCTGTATTGACATGAAAACAACTTATCATTCATATGCTTGTTTAGTGTTATTTCAGCCTCTGAATGTTCAGAATGATAAGCCTGTCTTTATTAGGTGTTTTTTATGAAATTTTGAGTTTTCAATACAATATCAATTTTTGCAAAGACATGGAAAGTGTCGGACGAATATTTTATTCACGAATGGTTCTTAACGTTTCCAGTTTGGTCCCCCAGATATGATCTCATTAAGACGGAGTATCTATTTATCGACAGATTGTATTGGACTTTTAGGTAGCAGTTATTAATTATATGCCGAAACGTTTCGATAACATTACGGTTATGAGAGAGTTTGCTCTGATTTTCTGTTAATTGCTCTCGGTTAGGAGAGATCAATGTTTGAACAATCACCCCGCGTTATTACCTTTGAGTGCTTAAAAGAGAAAGTGTGTTTGGGACTGTTCTTAAGAGGCATTTATGAACTCTTGTTTTTAAATGAATATGAATTATTGGGTTCTGATAGATCCAATACAACGATTTTTATTCGATCTTAATTTTACGGCGTGCTTTAGTGCCTTTATGTGTGAGTTGACAATTGGAAATTATTCCTTCAATGGACAATGTAGAAGCATTTTTTTAAAGAGTAAACGGCTTTTGAAACGCCTGCACCCCGTGTAGATCAGGTCGAAATGCACCGGCACGTGTTTCAAACACAAATTCAGATACCCGGGACTCAGGAAAATATTATTAACCCCGTATGTTATGTTTCATCTCAGAAGAAAATGTTTCGGTTAGTACTATACAGTCAAGACAATTATTGATTTTGGTAACTTAGATAGATCCAAAAGTATCTTTGGATGTATTGTTAGGTTTGATGTGTGGGGCCAAGTAGAGAGAATGTGGCTCAGTTTCACGATTGTCTGTTTGATGTTTTCAATATGTCGGATAAGATATATTCAGAGAGACTCTGGGATGTATGTTTGAGAGTGAAACTCGAGTGGCTTTCGTGACATGATATATCCTAACAAATTCACTACTATCTTTAATGAATAACATAATAATAATAATAATAATAATAATATAATAATAATAATAATAATAATAATAATAAAGTAATATAATAATAAAAATAATATAATATATAATATAATAATATATAAAATAATTACATAATAATATTAATAATAATATAAACAACAACAAAAAAGCTAACAAAATTATAAAGTATAAGTATTATAAACGTTATAGTATCGATTTATTAATAGAACACTTAGTGGGCAAATACTAGATAACAAACGTTACAGATAATAGAGCCCAGGTGAATAATTCAAGTATCCTTAGTTGCTGTGGTATTATAAGATTTAAAATTTGATCGAGGATAATAAATTTATGGTCATATGGTTCATTGTGGAATTGCTTGATAGAATCAATTGTTTGATTAATGCTTATTTATTCGGGTTGGCATAAAGGAAGAGAGTTGATAGAATAGATAGATAGAGTAATAGATGATAGAAGATGATAGACATATAGTTATAATGTAGATAGTAAAATGTAAGTAAAATGTAAGTTTGTAAGCAAAGCTGAGTAGATGATAGATAGATAGATAGGTAGTAGGTAGTAGGTATAGGTATGTGTGTGTGGGAGATAGATAGATAGATAGATAGATAAATAGTTAGATAGATAGTAGTAGTAGATAAGGTGTGTGATATTGTGTTAGAGGCGAGAGAGAGAGAGGAAAAAGAGGAGAGCAAGTTTCAAAGGTCGAAGTAGATAGTCAGGGACTAAATAGAATTCCTGGGAAGGTTGGAAGCTCAAATAAACAAGGGGTCAGAGCAAGAGGAGATAAACTATCACTTCAGAATTCCTTGCCAGTGTGAAGCTAAGACTGAAAGTCACTGAGAGATTGACATAGAGAGAGAGAGAGAGAGAGAGAGAGAGAGAGAGAGAGAGAAGAGACGAAGAAGCTGCCTTTTAACAAGATGAAGCCAGAAGCGAGGAGAGAGAGCCGGCCCCACCGAGAGAGAGAGAGAGGACGGAGAAGACCCGACAGAGCGGAGAGACCGAGGAGAGAGACCCCGAGACCCCGACGCGCACGACCGAGACGAGAGAGCACGGACACCACGCAGTGAGAGAGTTGGAAGACGCGAGGCTCGAGCCGAGACCGACCGCCGGGACGCCCCCGGAGGCGTGAGAGGAGCGAGAGAGAGAGACCCTCATAGGATGAAGCTTTCCGTCGGCAGAGAGAGAGAGTGAGAGAGAGCGGCAGGTGCTCGCTCTCTCGCGGCGAGCGCGATGAGCTCGCAGCAGCGGTGCTGTGTGAGACCGAGAGTCGGAGACCAGACCGAGGGCCCCGTGCTGAGAGCGTCGAATCAAGCACGACGAGAGCCCCAGAGGACCCGAGAGTCCCGCAGAGAGATACGAGAGACAGAGTAAGAGCGCACCAGGAGTGTGTCGCTGCTCCCCTGCTGTCGTAGTAGACCCGACGTCGAGACCCCGCCGCGTCGAGCGCTGTGTGAAGTAGAGAGACGACGGCGTGAGAAAGAGGACGACCGAGAGGCGAGATCAGTGCTGCGAGTGAGTGCTGCGTGACCAGAGCCTGAGAGTGCGCCTGACCCGAGACGAGAGGAAGCTGCCTGCTCGCCCCCCTCGTCGCGACACGAGAGGAGAGAGTGAAGCACGAGAGACCCGAGGAGAGAAGACGGGTGCCTGAGAGAGACAGCAGCAGGAGGGCGAGACGAGAGATCCCTTCCGATGTAGCCGCCGACGCGAGAGGCGACAGAGAGCCTCGAGAGCGAGCACCCTGGGTCGTGCAGAGAGATGTAGCTGCGTGAGACTGAGAGTACCGGCCCGGCGTCAGTGACGAGAGAGC
Source organism: Trachelipus rathkii (assembly GCA_015478945.1). NCBI lineage: Eukaryota > Metazoa > Arthropoda > Malacostraca > Isopoda > Trachelipodidae > Trachelipus > Trachelipus rathkii. Next base: position 5,137 of record JABUQX010077854.1, read on the forward strand.
GCGATAGATAGAGACCATACTGCAGTGAGAGAGATGAAAGAGACCCAGCCGCAGTAGGCCGCAGCGGAGTGTGTGTGTAGAGAGAGACCGAGCAGTGGAAGGTATGTGACCGAGACGAGAGTGTGGACGAGAGCGACGACCGAGGTGCAGTGTGTGCTGTGTGTCGTGTGTGTTTGTACGAAGAGAGAGAGAGAAGAGACGAAGAGAGAGAGCGAGAGAGAGGAGAGAGAGAGAGACGAAGAGAGAGAGAAGAGAGAGAGCGCATCACTAATTAATAATTAATAATATAATAATAATAATATACAATAATAATAATAATAATTATAATAATCAATCAATAACATCTTACTAATAAATAATAATAATAACTAACTTAATAATAATATATTAATTATAATAGATAATCATAATAATAATAATAATAATAATAATTATACTTCAAATAATTAATTAATTAAAACTGTTATAATTGTTTTATAAATAAACTCAACACGCGATATACTGTATACATTTTTAAAAGATCGGAGAGAAACATGTTTGCAGTGCTTTATATAATTTTCCAATTCGTTTGGCGGTCTTTAATTTTTAATGTGCACTTTGCGAGTTTTGGTTTAATAAATAGGTTTCCATTTTTTATATTACAACGTTTTTAATACTGAGGATGTCCTTCTTTATTGTTAGAGCTTTAATAATAATTTCTGCATTTGCGGAGTTGAAAATTCATTCACAAGGTAGGTTATTTGGTTTTATCGAACACAAATCTTGAAGAATGACTGATTTAATTGCAATACGTTGATTTTAAATCTCAGAGACCGTTTGTCTGTGACGTCATTGGCACGCTTTTCGCCAACTAATCCTTATTCTAATTTCTTCTTGATATAATTCTTGTTCTAATTTGTTTCATGTTTTGATACGCAGCGGTGTATTTCAGATAAATCGGGTAGTTGACTGAGCTTTCATTTCAGATAAATCTGGTATTTGTGAGACAGAATTTGACGCATCTTTGCTTTCGGATTCTAATTTGTTCAATTTACGTTTCAATTCTGCGATTTCTTTATAATTATCTTTTTTTTTATTAAACTCTTTAAATTCCTGAAAAGCAATTTTGATTGATGTCACTTCACTTTTTAGATCGATTATGGTTGCTAGCAGGTCAGAATAATCGGGAGAATCTATTTGCCTATTGGGGAATGGGGAGGGAGGTGTGAGGATATTGGAGAGTCGGACATATTAAGGATTTGGTTTTCTTGAGATTCTGTTAAAGTTAAATTTTCGAGGGAAAGGTTTGTCTGGTCTTCCTCTGTTTCAGAGTTGCCAATTATATGATTATTTTTATTTCTCTTTTGGTTTCCATTATTGTTATTGTTTTTGCTTCCATTGTAGTTATTAATAGCATTAGAGTTTGTTTTAATTCTAGTATTAACGTCACTTCTGTTGTTGTTGTTATTAGTGCTATTATTGCAGGGGTTTTTGCCATTGTTATTTTTGACTTCATTGTTTACTACTACTACTACTACTATTACCTTGTGTTTTTGCTACTGCAACCCTAACAGATAAGATTTTACTGTTATTTTTGAATATTTTCCTACTACTCATGAAACTTTTAAGTGGCACTATTTGATTTTCATTAAATACACTATATAATAATAATTGCTTGGCGCACATAGATTAGACTTAGCACCACTTGTTTTAAATAGCACAACACAGGAAGAGAAGGATAACGCTTCCGCTCTGCGATAGCGTCCACTCTATAATAATAATACAATAATAATAATTAATCTAAGAATAAACTAATAATAATATATAACAGTGAGGAAGCATTACACAAGATAGAAATATAAATCATCAGTAAATGATTAGGTATGATAATCAATAGATGTTTAAGCCCTCTTGACTTTCTTAGACGGTGAGCAGACTCTCCGAATCACAACAGCATCTAAACACACTATTACGGGATAAATTGATTTATGTTTCTTAAATTTCAGCATGAGGTGTTATGATTGCGTCGTGGAATTCAAAGAAATCAATAAAGGAAAAGTCGGGAAGTAATCAAGCAATGAGATTGCAGGATTTGTAGTGTAGTGGTTAGGTTTGAAATTTATAGAATATTTAACAAATAATATATTTTTATATAATGACTGGGAATAATATATATATATATAATTATATATATAAATAATATAATATATATATATTTATATTATATTTATATATATATATATATTATATATATAAAAGTTTCATTAAATATATATCATATATTATATATATATATATATAAACTATATTACCTCCTCCTACTTTTGATAATTTCTCTTTTGCGTTCATATTCTTAACACACTCATCCTCCAGGCAACATACTTACACCACCTTATCCAGGAATATCATATACACATGTTAAAGTACACACCCCACTCTGAGATAACGCACTTACAGACATCCCTAAGTATCTCTATCCTGTGTGCGGGAGAAAGAATTGGCACATCGTATGTCCTTGCGTTCGTACGAAGTCGACTAAGGGGCGGTGGTAGTTGTGTTGGGCTGCCCACTACACCTATCTATTGCTGGGAATGCTATCTGCATGCTCGGAGAAGGTGATGTCGCCGTACGACCTTCCTAATTTCGCGGACGAATTGTACATATGGATCGGATGGGTACTGATGCTTAGAGGATAAATTGAAGGAGAGGTGAGGAGGTGCATGGGTATTTTCGGAAAGGGCACAATTTGATTTGCCGCTTGACTTGAACACAGAGAAAGGAAAGGTGAGGGTAGTGATGTGAATGTGTGCGTGCTGGTGTGGAAGAGAATGAGAGGAAGAGGAGTTGCAATTCTTGATGAGGGACCGGTGACAAGCGTATGGGTAAGACTTTGTGTGAGTGAGTCTAGAATTCTAGGTTAAATTGAAGTTTGAAAGGTCAAGGTATGTGTGGTTCGGAGTATGTCCATCTGAGAGAAACGCATGAAGAAGAGACGATCTTTTGGCTAATTTGCTGATGTTCTGCGATGGGCGTGGTAGAGTTAGATTTTAAAAAGTGTTGGGACGGTGATGTGCTTGGAGTAGTGTGATCAAAAAAGGAGATGCGCATATGAACAGCGGTGCTTTTGGCCACCGTGCGGGAGACGAAAGTGCAGACCCCAATGGGTTTAGGAAGGTGAGGTGATGTTCCTGTGAGGAGAGGTATGTGGTGTTAAGTGGGATACTTTTCTATTAAAACACAGAGTCTCTAATTAATACTGGTTGCTTAGGTAGGAGATGGTATCGACAGTGAAAGTATGATTGATGTTTGTCGTTGAGTGAAGAAGGAGATGTTAAACGTATGTGTTGGATGTTAATCAGTTGAGGGGCTTTAGGAATATATGGGTATATTCGATCTTATGTTCTCTCACGTAAATAGTTCAAGTGGCCGGGCTTGGATAGGAAGAGAAGGTCATACGAAAGGAGTAGGTCAATTAATTGAGAGTTAATCGCCAGCACAGACAATAGGGATAATGTATGTAAGAGCGCTCGCTAGTAATCGGTGATGGTGGATCGTGAACAATGTTGATACCTGACACATGCTGGGGAGGCAAATGTGGGAAGCATTGTTGAGTAGTGCCAAGAGTGTGTGGATGTGCTAACTGAAGTAAGAATCGTTACAGACGACAATAGGTGGCTGGAAGAAGTGATGAAAGCGGTACCTTAAGGCTAAGAAGCCTGGCTGATGTACTAAAAGAGCCAATTGATGAAGTTCAAAGAAGATGCTTGGATAATATATAAGGAAGGGAACAACCAGAAATACACCTAAGGTGCTTACATGGGAGAAAAGGTAACACCCCATGAACATTTGAGGAGGAATGACCTAATAGAGGCACAATTACAAGGGCAAGAGGATCAGCTCTTCTGGAAGAAGCGCGACAGGTTAGAATAGAGAATAAGCGGGAATTGCTTAGATCATGAATAGGCCGCTGGGCTGTTTGTGTAACTGATGAAATGGATGGAGGGAAGGTGGAAAAACAGTTCGAACAAATTTGCACATAATTCAACAGTAAAATAGATGAGGCTCTAGTCGATTGTTCGGATTTTGAGGTGCACAGAAGGAACCTAGGTATATTAGATGAGGTATTAGTAAGGAGGGAGAGGTACATGGATGAGTGCAGAAAGCTCTGCAGAAGATGCGTCCCATCCTGCCAGGTATAGATTGAAATTCTAGTGAAAATCCGATACAGCCGGAGCGACGATGTTGGATTGATTTAGGATTTGGAAGTGGATGTAATAAAGCCGTTTAGGAGGTCGGTAATAGTTCCAAGGATTGGAGAGAGAGCCACAGGTAAAGTACCCTTCTACCACCCGAGTAGGAGAAAGGGAACATTGTAGAAAATTAATCAGCCCCCCTCAGCTTCTCTTCGCACGCTCGTCTCGCTCGCGAGGTATAGCTTATATGTGGTATTTGGTGAAAGAGTGCGCTCGAAGTGACTGGGACTGGTTGTGAGAACAAGGTGCGTTTTAGAGTGGTAGAGGATGTGTGATCAAATCTTAACATTGAAACAATGATTGAGAAAATGTGGGAGAGAAGAATAAATTATATTTAGGTTTATAGCGATTTACTACAGGTATGATAGATTAATAGGGAGATAGTATGAGTATTAGTTTGATAGATATGGTGTGTGGATGGCGTTCTAATGGAAGCAAAGTATGTATGCGGATAGTGAAGCGTGTGTAAGAATAAATGGTGTCAATGTGATTGGTTTAGGATAATGTCGGAGTGAGAAGGGTTGTTTATGTCTCTTGGTCGATTCAATAGTCTATATGGATGGGGTGAAGATCGAGGTGGGATGCAGAAATGGTGATGAAGGCATAGGAGAATGGGGAATGGAGGAGTGGAGGGGGGCCCTACTGATTTATTGCGATGATGTTCCTGCTGTGGCGTTGAAGGAGTTTTGAAGAGGATTGGTGTAGGAGATTTGACGAGGATGGTGGGGTTAAAAGGAGGTTTTGAAGTAAACGACTAGATAAAGTAAGGTTATGGTTGTGAGTGAGGATAGTCCCAGGTGCGAGTTATGTTAGCTGATGAGCAGCTTGAGCAAGTGTCTGAGTTTAAAGATGGCTGTAACTGTTATGAAAAGGGAACGGGTGAATCAGAGTGTAGTAGGAAATTGTGAATGGCTAGAAGTTGGCTGGTGCATTAAATCGTTGGTGCAATGTAAAGGACTAAGTCTGAGTGCGCTAGAGTCTTACATTGAGGGTATGTTGTTACCTGGTTATTGTAGTAGATGAACTATGGTTGGATAAGAAGCATAATCTAAAGTCATTGTTTCGATGGCAATCTTAGGGCATGTTAGGTGTGTGAAAAGATTAATAAAATGAGGAATGACGTATTAGAGGGTTGAGAGTTGTGTGAAGAAAGGGGTTATGAGGAATAAATGAAAGTATGTTGAGATGGTTGGTTCATGTGGAAAGGATGGAATGATAGTCGGTTGCTTAAGCAGATGTATAGTGAGAGGTGAGTTGGAAACCGACCGGTGGGGAGACGAAGAGAAAGTGGATTGAGTCTGACGACATGTCTGAGAGAGAATGTGGTTTGCAAGCTAGAATAAGGTGTATATAGGAGGAATGTCGGGTTTGTATGGGGTATGGTTTGGCCCACCGGCAAGGATGAAACCTTACACTGACGATTTTACCATGTGAGGGTCCGTCGCGGCCCATGAAGGCTCTAGGGTGAATTTCTGTCTGTGACGAGTTCTTCCCTAATTAATTGGTACAGAGGTGCGGAACGTGGCTTTCGCTTTCGACTTTTGTCAAATTCTAATACTGCTTTTCTTTTCCGATGCATACACGCACTTTACCCAGTCTGGGGCAAAGAGGAAGATAAAGAAAAAAAAAAATATCTATATTATATATATTATATTATATTATATATATATATAATATATTATTATATATAATATATATATATATCTAATATATATATATATATTATAATATATATATTATTATATAATATATTTATTATACTTATATATATATACCACCTTCCCTCAAGACTGGGGTAGTGAGTAACATGTCATCGAAACAGAAAGTAGAAGAATATGATGCAAGTTTAAAAAGAAAGATCAGCATTACCACCCCCTTATACCTTTTAGTGAGAAATCGTCGCAGTCAGAAGTCCACTAGGGCTTCACTGGACGGCGACGGACCCTCCACCTATTGCATTTTTCGCCATTCTAGGGTTCAGTCCCTTCGCCCAGGTGGGAAAACATACCTTACAACCCGCCATTTCATCCATTTATGCGACTTTTTTCTCGCCCTCTGCCACTACTTCCTCAATTCATCATGCCTTACTGGCTGAAGTCCACTTTATTTGTCCCCAGTAGGCGATTTACCAACACACCACCATATACATCGCATAACCAAATGACTATCATTCATCTTTCCACATGACCAAACCATCTCAATATACTTTCATTTGTTCTCTCATTTACTCCTTTCTTCCAACCACACAACTCTAATAGGTCCATTCCTCATTTTATCATCTTCACAACCTGACTCATAAGATTGTTCATTGAACACATTTGTAACTTTAGATCGTATACCTCTTATTCCAGACATTAGTTTCACTATTATGCAATTAACAACAAGTAACACTACCCTATGTAAGCCTAGTGCCCTCAAGGACTAGTCCCTTAATCCACCAAGGATTAATTACACCAGTCACCTTTCGCTTCCTACCATTAACAACTTTCTACTACACTCTGCCATCATCCATTCCTTTCATCAACATTAGGTCCTAAATATTTACACAGCCTTGTTCCCGTGCTCACCATCTCAATATATCACACAAAGGGACTGCCTCACTAACACCTTAACCTTATCTATACTTTACATTTACTTTTCAAAGCTCCATCCGTTTCTACCACCACCGGCCAAATCAATCTATCAATCCTCTCACTCTTTTCAAATATGCCACGCAAAAATCATCATCCACCATAATAAGGGAGGCACCCTCCCACTATCTTCATTCTTTCAATCGTTCATAAAATCTTCCCCTGCCACCCACCTCTAATTATCCCATACATATACAAATCGAATAACCAAGGAAAACACATCTCTGCCTCACTCGCTATTAAATGTTTTAAAACAATCACTTTCAACTCCATTATTCTTACACACTCTTCATCGTACCGTCTTTTGATTTCATTCAGAAGCACACCACCACCTTATGTCACTAACATCTCCAATAGAGCTTCCCTATTAACCCAGAAGCCGTTGCAATTCTAAAACCTACACACAATTTATTCTTTTTCTCCAATATTTACCATCATTTGTTTTCAAACATAAAGTTTGATCACATTATCCGCTACCCTTCTAACACTCACTTGTTTTTACCAGTCAAGTCCCTCAGTCACTGACGCACTCTTCGACACAAAATCCGAGCATCTATCTTTCCCTACAAAAAATTCAATAAAGCTATTACCCTATAATTTACCTTTTAATCCTTATTCTCCATCACCCTATATATAAGAATACTATAATGCCTCTTCTCCAATCCGCGCAACTATACCCTCCAAACATGCATTATGTTTAACACACTTCCAAATCCACTCCAATCTCACTATCTGCCTTCGTTCTTGATATTTTCAGTGTTTGCAGCGCATACCGCAGATTGCCATTATATATACTATGTATTATGATACTATATATAATATACTATATCTATATTATATATAATATATTTGGTATATATGATATAATATATATAATATATATATAATATATATATATATATATATATATATATATATATATATAGAAAACGCACATTAACATTTCAATTTAATTAGAAAAATAGTTAAATAATTGCAATAGAATTAAATAACAATTGCCAGAAAAGGGACTGTGTGATCATAGTCTAGTAGAACAATATGTATTATTAGTTTATGCATATTTAATTAATGGTGTTTGTTTAGTAAAATAGACTATCTCCTTTTTGACTTCTTAAGTAAAAGTATTATTGATTCTGTCAAAATTCTAATTCTCATGTTTAGTGTAATGTCTAATTTTCATCTTAGATATATAATTCAATTACTATTTAAAATTCCTTTTTCAAATATCTTTTGCTGGGGAGGAAGATTCCCCAGATCTGTTGGCGTGTCGTAGAGGCGACTATTGTTCCCATGTGGTTTAAGTTGTGTTGGTATACTCATACCACTTATCTTTACGATAGATGCTACTGATGCCTCAGAGATGTTGTAACCACGCATTAAGCGACTGGCTATCTTTCGGCGAAACTTGTAGAATCGTCTAGGTATATGGAATGTTAGAGGAATAAATGCGAGGAGAAAGAGCGCCTTGATGGATGTAATTTGAAAATGTAATTTGATTTGCTTTGCTGTAGACCGAAACAAATAAGAAGGGATGATTAAAGAAATGAGTAGGTGTGGTGTGAAATGGTGCGTGCTGGAGAGGAATGTGCTGCGATTCTGATGAGTGACTTGGCATAGAGCTATGGTGGATTTAGTTTGTGTGAGTGCACTAAAATGCTATGTTTTATTTGCGTTTAAAAAGGTCAAGGATGTGTGGCTGTGACGTATTGTTCACTCTTATGCCATGACTCAACTCTCCATTCTTCACTCATTTTAATTTGCTCCCTCGTTTGTATCAAGAGTTGCCTCTCGTCTACATTCTGATTCATTCTTGCCGACTTGGTCGGAATTTCTCAGTGGGGTACCGTAATGGTGAGTTCAACTCTTTGAAAAATAAACTTTTCATATCCCTCTCTAAAATACTTCAAAACCCCAACCATTGGACTGGCTCGAATTTTACCCGTAAACAACAAAGTCTAGACTAAACATATAGTGATTGTTTGGCACCTCATATCACATCGGTTGCTAAAATCGGGCCTCAAAGCTGTTGATTTGTTCAGATTGCAGGGACTTTGTACTTTCTGTCAGTATCCAGTATATATAAAGGCTCTTCGCCCCTGTATGGAATACTGTTCCCAATTTGGGGTGGATCCGGTTCCACCCTCCTTTTGGATAGAGTTGAACTAAGGCTAGAGGCTTATAAAACTTGTCAATCTTTCTGACTCCCTTGCACCTCTTTCTCTGCAACATGACGTTGGCGCACTTATCTCTTTTCTATAGTATTACAACGGAGGTGCTCGAGAAATGGACCTCTCGCATTCCTCCACACTTTCGTCGCCTCGGAACAAAGAGGTTCCTTGTACTCTCGCCTGAAATTGTCGTGATAATTGGAAATTCAAGGATCGACTCGTTGTGGTACTCCTCTTTCCAGGCCAATCTGTTTATGGATTGGAGCTCTGCCTTCTTTTATTTTTCCCCGCAATATTTAATCTTCCTCTATTAAGTCCCGCGTCTGCGCCCACCGGAGGGAATTGCGTTAGGCAAGTCATGGTGGGTCTTCCTTTCATTTTTTTAATTTTTATTTTTCTTTTATGTAATTTTTTTTATTTATTTATTGTTTATTTTTTTTTTTATCCCCCTCTTTGAAGGCATTGCCCGTGTTGTGGTGGTTCATGTAAAAAGAAAAAAATTGGGGAAGTTGAGGAAGAGTGTGAACTTCTGGAATAACTGAATGCTGCTGGATGGACGGCGTGGTGGGAATTTTTAAATTGATTATTTTGGCGACTAAATAGATTGGATACGGTGATTCTGAAAAGGGTTGCTTAGCATTGCTAATGGGTTGCAGGAGAAAATGGAATGGTAGGTAAATTGACTTCTGTGAATGGTGTAATATGGTGAAAGCAATATTCTTCGGGCACCAAGGAGTATCACAAAATATACGAGGTTTAGTAGGTTACAGTTGGGTATCGAATAGAAAAGTGGTTGTGAAGATGTTGAAAGTGCATGAACGTTAATCGTGAGGGGTTTTGTGATGGGAATTCAGTCATCAAGCTATTTTATACAAAAATAATTAAGTTAGTGGAGCATGGATGTAAAGAAAGAGTTAGAAGGGAAGGGGGAGGATCTAGATTGAGAAGTTAGCAAACAAGGCTATAGAAAATATGTGGAGAACTAAAAATAATAAGTTTTGATGTGAACAAGGTGAAAACTAATGAACAAATTTGGACGCAATGAAGAAGCCTTTGTTGTAGGGAGATCATGAGTAGAGCTGGTAAAGTGGAGTAAAAAATAAAATATGGTGAATGGTGGACTGAGATGATGCAAAGGTTATAGAAAAAAGAGGCGATTGGTTCGATTGATGACGTTAAGAGTGAAAACTCCTGAAAAAAGATGAGATAAAATTTGCTATGTGAAGATATGTAATCAAACACAATATATACTTAATTGTGGATGAAGGGGATTTACAAAGATAGGAAGCTTTTGAGGAAAATCCAAATTTTAAGGAGTGTAAAGCGGAATCTTCAGAGAATATGATCAGGATGGTCTTCTATTGATGGAAATGGATGTTGAGGAGCGTGTGGAGGGAGCACTCCCAACTGACTATATTGAGAAGTAATGAAAAGCTGATAAAAAAACGATATAGATGTGTGTGGGTTTAATGGTGTAGAAGGAAATAGGGATTGTTCTTGAGGATGGTAATTGTAGGGAGGACGTAAAGTAGAGTGAGAAGTTGAGAAATAGTAAATCTGCATTCCTGTAGAAATGGATCATAGAATGGAGGCGAAATGGTGATTGACAGGGATATGGAATTGTATAACCAAGCGTTTCATGGAGGTATAGAGTTCCGAGGATTGAGAGGTGACTGTATGCACAATTTTTAAGGGTAAGGGACTGCCAGGACATATATGAGGGACTGTTATATTGAATAAATGCTTGTATTTTGGTTGAAAGATTGAGTCGAAGTGACTGAGGGACTGGCGAAGAGCAAGGTGCATTTGAAGTGGTAGAGGATTGATTGATAATTTTCACATTGAACCAATGAGTGAGAAATGGAAGATAAGATTATATTTAGGTTTAATGGACTTGCAACAGCGTATTGACGATTACAAAAGGGAAGCTCTGTGCAATGTGTCAGATGATATATGGTAAGTTAGTGATAGGTTTTTGAATGGAATCTAGTAGTATATGCAGTTGCGATAGTGCAACGTGTGTACCATTCAATAGAGCTGAAAAGCGTGTTGTTTATAATTAATGAACGCTCGAGGCAGGGAAAGTCGATTGTCTCCTGAGTGTTTATCTAAGATATTGAAGACGAAATGAGGGCGGTACGTTTACTGATATAGGACGTGATAGGATAGTAATGATGGATATATGAATAATGTAGTTAATATCAGGGTTCTTACTCGCTGCAGGACTCTACTTGATGCACTCTAGTCGGTTAGTGGTATTTCGTTCCGTTTTGTGTGATGCGCGAGTGCAAAGGGTTGATGCAGGAAGAACTGGAGAGTGGTTTGGCAGTTGGGTAACCACGTAGGAGGTTTATCAAGCTCTGAAATTAGCGCCAAATCGTGATAGGGTGTGCTGAGTCAATAAGGTAAGTGTCTGGAGGTCAGTTGAATGGTGTGAGTTAGAACAAGTTAAGTAAAATAGTCTCAAAAAATATATGTCTCGTATGATACGAAGTTGGTGAAAAACTCTGCCCCGTGTGCTCATCGAAAGTTGTGTGTGAATATTAGGATATAATGGTGATTGTGAGTAGCAAGTATAGTATATTACATATAGTGCGTCTATATTATATAGGACTTGTCTTCGGTGTGATCGGCTGTTTATACATTGGTCGATTCGTCTCGTTTATGTTGTTTAATGCGTATATAAACGAATCTCATCGTTCGGGATAAAACCATTAGAACACTCGATGCTTAGAACCTATGAAATGAAACTCATCTTTTCTCAGGATGGATATAAATAATCTTAGTTGGAGTCTTGTTTATAGGTGTTGGAATTTCTTATAATTAAATGAATTAGCTGAATCGTTGATAATTGATTGTGTGGTGTTGAATGAGGTTTTTGAGAGAAATAAACGAGTCAATGCATTTAATTGTGTTTGACAATATGCGGTCAGATGTAGAGCCGTATGCATATACCTGCAGGCTAGTTAAAACGAACGACTTGACAACTATATGGTTATGTATTAATTTGTAGTTTTGTAATCCAATTCACGTGGATACCATAGAAAAAGCTGATATTGAGGCTTGTTATTACCGTTAGTAATACCCCGAATTTCATAGAGTATCAAACTAGGTGTTGCAATTGGCGGATTGTTGTGACGGGTGTATGGTTGTGCCTATGTTTCAAGGGATGAACCCTCATTGTATGTTCTTCACCCTACCCTACTGTGAGTAACTGTCCAAAGTGTTCTTCATCTCTCTGAGATATTACTCAATACTAGTTAGCTATTTTTTATGTTCTATTTTATTTTCTTTACCCTGCGAAAATAGCCTCACTCACCTAGCGAACGTAGCGAGTCTGGTAGGGTTCAGCGAGGAAGTGAGCTCCGGCAGTGGTTTCCTTGCACTTCGGTCATGTTCTTCTACTACTATTTTTTTCTGGTATAATTGTACACCTCACCCAGCAATCTGGGGAACTAGTGGTTAATGATGAATGATGCTAATGTAAGTATTTAATTTTATGTAGCTACATTTTTTTGCTAGCTATAAGTAAACCTGCAAGGCTGTTTTTTCCTCATACGTTTCTGGTTGCAAAGGGGCACAATGAATTAAAGGAATAAGATAGGATGTAATGATCTAAACTGGAAGGAAGGGAAAATTCAAATTTATGATATAAAAAATTTGATTATGACAGAATAGGTGTTTGTGACAAATAGAGAATAAATCATAAAAAGACTAGAGAAACTCTATACAGAAATGTATGCAAATATTTACAATGAACAATTTATAAATATAAATCATAATGATACTAATGTCACTCCTTTAATCATTATCGAAGCAATGCATGTAATATGAATAAGGGAAAGTCGGAATATTACTCAATATACTAAAATGTAGCAATGAAGAAATTTCATTATACGAACAGAACTATTTAATAAATGTTTGCAAGAACACAAAATACCTAGCAAATGGACCAACGTCAACATTATACTTCTTTGCAAAATAGGAGAATATAAAAACCTAAAAACTACAGACCATTTAATTAGCTTACTTCCCGTGTTGCACAAACTACTTAAAAAAAATTAATCGAAATACAGAACAACTTGTTTCTAGAAGATCGGCCACATGAACAATCGGATTAGAGTGGTCATAGAACAGCTGATGGCATCCAAGCAGCCCAACAGTTGATGGCAAGATGCAATAATTATGAAAAACTTCTTTGCTTTTTTTTTTGTTTTACAGTTAGCATCACCGCTCAAGGGCGGAACCCTATTCAAGGAGAGGATGTACTTAATTTCATTCTGAGTTAGACGAAGCTAAGCCTAAGGAGAGAATAGTTCAAATTCTATATTTCTTTAGGCATATGTTACCTCTACCTCAATTGGAGATGCGAGAAAGCTGCCTCCAACTTCAATTTTATTTATTCCTTTTAGAAGCCAAAAAAAATGTCACTAGTTATTTTCTTTAGCTTTTTCTTTAACTTTTTCTTTGAATTCTCTAAAATTTATCAAAATTAGGATGGCTGTCATCATAATTACCAATTTTTAAATGGTCACATTTTCCATCAATTTCGGTTTCCACAATATTGCTAAATTCAAACTTTTGGTCGTACCAGCACCATCTAATTTCGTTGAAGAATCCTATTTTCCTTCATCAGAGGAGCATTCTTTCAACACTTTCTAATCACTTTCTGAACAGCTTTGTTCTGAGTTCTCAGAACTTTCTGAACAACTTATCTCTGGAACTTTATCTGCTAGTAGATCAATGCAATTTGACAGCTTTTGAAAAAAAAGAATTTATTTTGTCTTCAAAATGTTCAATATTTTCCAAGTGAAATATGAAATTTTTGTAAATAAAGTAGTTTCAATTCAAAGCTGGAGTAGGTTGCCAGGTCTTTCTCCAGACCAGAGCCGTGTTAGCCTGCTTGGTATTTCACCACGATGAGTACGGTTGGATTTTAAAGGGTGGCATATACATAAGCTTACTGACCAGGAATACCAAGAAATTCTCATTCCAAATTCAATTTCTTTCGAGTATGTTTGAAGGTTTAAGAAGTGCATTTTTAAATTATTAAATTTTATTAATAAATTATATTATAATTTATAATTTATATAATATATTATATATTCATTTTATATATAATATATATATATATATATATATATATATATAAACGTACTCCCCCAGCAAGGTCATACGTACCTGTCAGATGGGATCCATCGAGAAAGGTCCTTGGGTTCCACGGGCCTAACGACTAAATCCGCTGGCTGGCCAGGCCTATCGCGGATGCCGGGAAGCTTTCCCATTAGTAGCAAGGCACCACTACCAATATACTCATTAACGTCTGAGTGAGACGAAGCTAAAGTTATAGAGAATGAGCTTCACGTTTCTCTCGCTCCACCATCCCAGTCCCTTCAAACACGGGCCCTCTCGCTTGCCATAGCGAGTGCTTTACCACTGAACTAGTATCGCTCTATATATATATACACTAATCAATATATATATACCGTATATATATATATTATATATTATATATATATATATATATATATATTATATTTATTTATATATATATATAAGAATATATTGTTATATAATAAATATATATATATGTGTTTATATATACCGGTATGTATATATATATATATATATATATATATATATATATATATATATATATATATTATATATATATATATATATATTTTTTTTTATATATATATATCATATATATATTTATATCCGTATATTATATATATATCAGGATTTTTTTTTTTTTGTTTTTTAAAAAAACTGCTCACAATTCTATGAGTCATTTATGATCCTATCTGTTTAATGCACGACATAAATTTTTGGGGTTTGCCATTATTTTTCAGAACCTTTTTTTTTGTTAATTAAAGGTTCAAAGTAAATTCGTATGCCAAACATTGTAATCCATTTTCAGGTTGTTTTCCTGCTCTCAAAAGAGATGTCTTTATTGTTTACATGAGTCCGGCTCAGTAGCTGTTATTTTCGAATTCCCTCAACCATCCCACAGATTTTAAAGACAACTTCTGTAAATAAAGTAAATATATATATATTATAATATATATATATATATATATATTTATATATATATATATATATACTATATATATATATATATAATATATATATTATATATATAATATATATATAATATATATCAGCAATCTGCAATATTAGTAGTGGTAGTTTCAGCAGCTAGCCAGTAAGCAGCAAGAGCAGCCGCCCCTTGTTTTTCCAGAACTGGGTAATTGGTTCGCAAACAATGGCACGCAAAAAATCCGAGGCATTGCATGAGCATTTTTTTAGGGTATAAATAAGTGGTAGAGGAATGAACTCAAACGCCAGATACCACTGTCCTTTTAGTCTTCTCTTACAAAACACAGATGGATGTTATGGAAATTCCTTCTCCCCACACACAGGGAATATATATATATATATATATATATATATATATATATAATATATAATATATATTTATTAATATTTATTATATATAATATATATATATATATCTATATATATATATATATATATATACTATATATATATATATATATATATATATAATAATATAATTATAATATATATATATAATATATATAATATATTATATATATATAATATATATTATATAATTATAATATATATGTATATATATATATAATATATATATATATATATTATATATATATATATATATATATATATATTATATATATAATATATATATATAATATATATACTTCTTTGCTCCTGGCCCACCTTAATTTGGAGTTGGGCCACACTTGCTTCCTGGAAGCCGCTGCCGCCACGGGCGATGCTGCATGTTGTCGAGGAGAGAAGAATATAGACGAAGTTCGGGCGGTGTACGGCGGCGGCGGGCTCAGCATACCAGAAAGGAGGTGCTTTTTTTATCCGTTGTGGAATTTTAGCAAGTAATGGAGTCATATAGTCCCAGTTTTTTAAACTAATTTATATTGGCATCTGTTTTTTGGTGGTGACCTGATTTGCTCCGGGCGAGGTCCATTTGGCCTCTTCTGGACAGCGTTTCTTCTCTAGGGGTGTTTAATAAATTGTTATTTTGGCGGTTTTGTAGGTATGTGTGTTGGTTAGATGAGTATGGATATGTGTATCCATGACCTATGGGAGGGGGCGGGGGAATTATGTTGTAAGTGTTGTAATAGAATTAAGCTGGTGAAGAAGGGGGGGGGATTTTAGTTCTTTGTCGAAGGGGATTGGAGAGAATTTTTGTGTGTGACAAGGGTTGGTTGATTATGGGGTTTTCTGATAGAATTGGTGTCCACCATCGCTCAGGTGGTGATGGAGATGGGGAGAATGGAGGTTTCGTCATGTAAATGTTGGATTGGGGTGGTTTTAGTTAGTGCAACCTGTGATAATTCTGAGGGCTGTATTTTGAGAGATTTGTAATTTATTTGTGTTCGATTTTGAGAGTGCTTGGAACCATGCTGGTGAGGCATAGTTTAGATTTGTTCTAAGAAGTTTTTTATAGGTAGTGGTGAGTGTGTGTTTCCTATCGCTGAAGTTGTGTTGGGAAAGGGTTCGGAGGGTGTTTAGTTTTCGTTGGGTTGAGGAAATGATTTGGTCGATGTGGGGGGAGAACGTCATATGAGTGTCATAGGTAAGTCCTAATATTTTTGGGTTTTGTTTAATGGAAGGAGGTTGTTGTTCAGGGTGATTATGGGATGGAGGGAGGATTGATGACGGTCAGTGGTTAAAAGGGTGATGGAGGATTTAAGGGGGGATGCAGTCATTCTGTTGGAGATTAACCAATTTTCTAATAGATGTAGATATTCTAGGGTATGTTGTGTGCTGTATTTACGTCTGGGTGTTGGAAATAAGGCTGATGTCGTCTGCATAAGTAATAGGTTTGGTGGATTGGTGGGTTGGGGTGGGCAGATCTGCAGTGAAAAAGTTGAATAAAAATGGAGAGAGAATGGCTCCCTGTGGGACGCCATTTTGTAATTTGATAGAATGGAAGAGGTTGTTTTTGTATAAGACTTTTGCAAAACTGTTGGTGAGGAAATTGGAAAAGCCATTTTTTTGTCATTATCTTTCTAAGGGGGGAGTGGAGGATTTTTTGAATAAGGATGTGTGTGGGAACGGTGTGAATGCTTTGTTTATTCTATTGCTGTGAGTAAATAGATCTGTGGAAAAAGGTGATTGTTGAAAGCCATTAATGTTGTGTTGTTTTGTGGGGGGTGAGGGCTGGGCTATAGAAGGGTTGCTTTTGAATCCCGTGTTGGAGTCTGGGAGGGGAATGTGGTTGGGAAATTTGTTTTAATTTAATTTCTCTAGCAATTACTAAAGGAGCAAAGTCCAGTGATATTGGGGCGATAGGAGGAGGGGGAGTTGGGGTCTTTTTTGGTTTGAGTTTTGGGACTATGTATGCTTGTTTCCACGGTTGGGGGATGTAGTTAGGCTTGCCAAGATTTGTTGAGATAGTCCCTGTGATTTAGGTAGGATTGTCTTTTTCTCTTCCCGAGGTGTTATGTGTGGGTTTGGATATGGAGGTCTGGACTTTGCTCCTTTGTTTGATTTTTGAGGGTTTAAAATGGTTTCTGTTATCCGTGATTGTTGTGAATGGAGGTGGGAGGTTGTGTCTAATTTGAGTTTTGAGTTGTTTTTTTGTTTTCCTATTATCTGGGTGGGTTTTACAGGAGATGTTAGCGTAATGTTTAGCAAGGGGGTTTGATTGTTGTTGTTTTGGGGAAGGGTGGGAGTTATTGGGTAAAGATGGTGATTCGTGGGATTGTGGGGGGTTGTTTCGTGAGTTGTTTAATTTTTTGATGACTTGCCAGGTTTTCTTATTGTCTTTGCGCGAGATGTTTTGTTGTAAGTATTCAGAAAACTTATTTGTAGTGTTGGTGGTTATGAGGTTAGAGATTTGGGTGTTTAGGTTTGTTATTTGGTTAGAAATGTGTGGGGTATAAGGATTGAGTTTTCGGAGGGAGTTTCTTTGTTTAATGAGTTGGCTGATATTGGTGTTGAGTGTGGGTTGGTTACAAGATTTTCTGTGGACCTTTGTGTATATAAAGGTTTGCGTGATTTGATGATGTATTGTTTTGTGTGATATGGGAGGTGTAAAGGGATGTTGTATCGTGGATTTGTATTGGGTTAATGTGGGTTTCGATATAGTTAGTATATGCGGGCCAGTTTGCTTTTTTGTAGTTAGTGTA
This sequence comes from Trachelipus rathkii, assembly GCA_015478945.1. Classification (NCBI taxonomy): domain Eukaryota; kingdom Metazoa; phylum Arthropoda; class Malacostraca; order Isopoda; family Trachelipodidae; genus Trachelipus; species Trachelipus rathkii. The sequence continues at coordinate 23,370 of JABUQX010077854.1, forward strand.
TGTAGTAGTTTTTTTTGGGGGGATTGTTGGGGGGAGTTTAGAGAAATAAGAATAGGAAGGTGATCCGATTGTAGGTCAGTAATAGTGTCCCATGTTAGTAAGTGGTGTAGGGAGGGGGAACAGAATGTAACGTCTGGGGAAGTAGGGGATTGGTTGACTTGGGGAGGGATTCGAGTGGGGAGGTTTTTGGAATTGAAGGGATTCTAATTCGTTAAGGATATGGTTGCCTCGGGGGTCGGAAGGGTAGTCTTATACCAGCCGTAATGGTGGGACGTTAAAATCGCCTCCCGGCGGCATGAGATTCGGAGTAATGGTGGATAATCATTGTTTAGTGGGTGTGAGTTGTTTGGGGATGGGCGATTTTGGGAAGGTGGGGTGGCGGAATGTAGAGATTGAAGATGTTATAGGTGGTCTTGTTCAGGAGGGGATGGAACAGGATTGGGATTTTATTAGTGCGTTTGGTAATAAAGTGGAGGTGTCGGAAGTTGTGTTGTGGTAAGTAATGTTGTTATGGATCAGTGTTAAGAGGGAGTGTTGAGGGGGGTGGGAGGGGGAGTAGATGGCGTCATAACCGTAGAACGTGGGGAGTGGGGTGTTTTGGGGGAGGGAGGCTTCTTGTATGATGGCTATATGGATGTTGTATTTTTTGAG
>JABUQX010077855.1:12500-17500 GCA_015478945.1 Trachelipus rathkii
ATGAGGTTTCCGAACAAGAAACGAAAATTTGTGCTGTAATATATTAATAATAAATCTTTCTTCAGATAAAATACCGACTCTTCTAAATTATTTACAAGTTTCTCTTTAAAGGCTTTTATTATAATTTATATCTATTAGCGATCATTGCTGAATTTTATACTATATAATTATATATACTCATATTAAAAATATATATATATATATATATATATATAACATATATACATATATATATATATATATATATATATATATATATATATATATATATATATATATATATATATATATATATATTATATATATTATTTATTTTTTTATTTAACTTATTCTCAACACCGCCCTTTGGAATATGAGTTTTTAAAATTTCAATATTCAAATCCTAAAATTGGTAAGTTATAGTTGAGGAACAATAACTTTTCTGCTCGTCAAAGACTGCAGTGAAACTCCAGAATGGGTATCAGACCATTCATCTGTGGTAAAAGAGAGTTTGGTTGTTTCTTTAATATTTGTTACTAAACTGTTTATTTTGCTCATAACACTATCATACATTTTTTCACAAATAATGTCTCTATAATATTTTCTTTGACGTAATGGATAGCGTGGCTCCACTTCTTTCATTAGACGAACAAAACCAAGATCTTCAACATGTGAAAATGGAAGGTCGTCTAATACAATCATCTCGGCTATTTTGGTATCTACTCTTATAGTTTTTACATCGTTGGCATTTCATATTTTGTTTTTCTCGAAGCACATTTCGAGAGTTGCTTGCTTTGCTTTTACAAGAGGCGTTGGTGATGCCTTCCGCTTTCGATTTTCCTTTTTTAATAATTTTCACACATTCGTTTGAACTCTTCAATATGTTTAATTTTTAGATGGTTTCTGAGACTTGATGTAACTCCCCTTTCCGGAAATAATTCATGCTACAAAGTTGGCACATACCCTTATCATCGGATATGACATCAAAATAATCCCAGACTAAACTAGATGTATTTGCCAATATTATAATTATTCAAATTTTAATAGTGCTCAACAGAATTTCACAATAACCTTCACCACATTAAAGAAGTAAACAAACGGAGTATAAAAAAAAAGATTTAACAGGATAATAAATATCCTATGTGGCAGCTCTATAAACGTGAAGCAACTAATTTTTGCGATAATACTAAAAAAAAACGATTCGTTTGTATTCGGATAAAAATAGCGAATACGAATACGAATAATAAAAATTGGCGAATAACCGAGAATACGAGTACGAATGCAAATATTCGGTTCATCTCTTATATATATATATATATATATATATAGAGATATAGTTATATTATTATTATATATATGTTTATATATGTTATATTATTATATATATTATATTATTATATTAGTTATACATATATATATATATATATATATATATATATATTATTATTATATATTTATATATATATTATATATATATATATATATATATATTATATATATATATATATATATATATATATATATATATATATATATATATATATATATATATATATTGATTATACGTATCCGTTATATGTTTATTTTTAATTTTTTTTTTTCATATTTTGTTATTATATGAGGCTAACAATAAATTTGAGTGGTGATAAACAGGATTAAAAACTTTTACACACATAAAAAAAGGTAATTAATTGATAAAATTGTACTTTTATAAGCATCGTACGTTTTACAATTACCGAGAGAAAGCGACGACTCGTGATATTTTCCGAAATGCAAAAATCTTATTTAGAAATACTCGAAAGCAAGAGAAAAAAAGTTACGGCAAAGTAGATCCATCTAGGTTAGGTATAGGTTTACTGCATCGTCGAACCATATAGGTCAGGTTTTGTTTTAGGCCTTCCAAGTTCAGGTTATGATAAGTTTTGTTACTTATACACAGAATCAATGTATGAAAAAAAAAGTCAACAATAGGGAACGAATTTTACCCCAAAATATTATTTTTTACCCTACCTTAAATTCTTTCAATTTTTATCACTGAAATATGTTTTCTTTCTCATGCAAAATGTATGTTTTTGCTTACTTTATTATTTAATTTTCAATATTTTTAAATTTCGTATCTTTCTTATCACCATTTTAAATTATTGTTAGTGTCATATACTAACAATATATGAAAAAAATTTGCACAAAACAAAATTCACGGTCCATATAACTCTACGCAGTCATATACATATATATATATATGGGTTGTTATATATATGTTATTATTATATATAAAAATGTGATACGATATTAAATGTCGATATATTAACGATATTATTCAAATAATAAGTAATAGTATAATTTATTAGTTAGTTGTTATAAATATATATAAATATAAATATCTATATATTAAAGTTATTATATAAATATATATATTCAAAAAGGGCGACCCGTGATAGAAAATGTGATGAAGTGCGATTTCTCACATTATATATATATATTATATATATATATAAGGTTATATATATAAAAAAAAATATATAAAAATATAGATATATATATATATAACATATATATATATATATATATATATATATATATATATATATATATATATATATATATATATATATGTATATATACATCGTATTTATGCCAAAAGGTTAGCCGCCTATGACATTATTCTACTTCGTATGGTAGCACAATTACATAAAAAATACCTGTTACGAATGATTTAAAATAAAATATAAAAATAATAAATTACTTACTTTATAATTAAATTGTAGGTTTTTATAATTTGTAGCTAAAGTCCATTCTTCTCGCTTTTTGACTTGCAAATAAGTCAATCACAAGATTGTCAAAAGATGGATTCTGGACAATATCTCTTTCTGTTGCAAGCGCAACGAGGGCATTCAGTCTTTCTTGCCCCATTGTATTCCGAATAACGGTTTTTATTCTTTTTAATCTAGAAAAGCATCTTTCAGCTTCAACAGATGCCATTGGAGTAGTTATTAAAATTTTTAGCAACTTTAATGTTTCTTCAAAAGTCTGATCCATTCCATTTTCAATAATGTACTTATAAGAATCAAGAGCTCCTTTCAGGGAATAAAAATCTTCTCTAGAATATATAACTTGAAGTTCAGATTTGAGTCTCAAGATGTTAAAAAATGGATAAACAGTTACAGTCTTTTCAAATGCAACTGTGGGAAATGAGGTTCTATATAATTTAAAGTGTTCACGCTCGAAAAGTTGAGCTGATAGTAAATGATCACTAAACGAAAACCTCTCCTTAGACTGAGATATTATTATGTCACACACTTTATACGCAGCAGCTTTTTTAATTTCGTAGTAATTGGAAGCATTTAACGATCTTCTTCTCTTCACCTCACAAACATCATACGTTCCCTCAATTTCTTCCATTATGGTGGTCATACTGTTTCTAATCTTTCCTAATTCTAATTGTAGTTCACTCACAGCTTGTTTTATGAGAATTACGTCTGCATTTCTTGATTGAATTTTATTATAGAAACAATCTACGTGCGGCATTATATGGCGGAAAACAGTGAGCCAAAATACAAAAGTAGGATCAGTCAATAACCTTTGCAAACCTCCTGCTTGATCTCGTGTTCCTGGTTGTTTGCTTTCATTTAGAATTTTTTCAAAGCACTCTAACAATAGCTCTCTATGTTCAAAAACCATGTTTACAGTTCGGATGTTAAAATTCCATCTTGTTTTAACAGTTTTTGGCAACCGTTTCCCAATAATTTCATCTAATACAGAGCATCTCTGAGGAGATTGTGAAAAAAAGGTTGGAATTAGTGACATATTTCTAAAGAATTCTCCAACTTCTGGAATTTGAGAAACTGACTGAGTCATTATCAAATTAATTTGATGCGCATAACAGTGTACATAATGTGCATTTGGATAAACGTCTTTTATAAATACGTTTACACCACTGACGTGTCCACTCATAACTGCGGCACCATCATAACTTTGAGCAATCAATTTTTCTGGACAGTTCGGTAAAATGGATTTTAATTGATCAGAAATAACGCTAGCTATTGATTCTGCCCTGTGAGAAGCTGGGTTAAAAAGTCCCCAAAATCTTTCTTTTATATTCCCGTCATATTCATAGCGCAAAATGAGAGCTAATTGAAATTCGTTTGATATATCAGAGGTTTCATCTGCGATTATGCCTATAAAGCTAGCTTGTGAAATCTCTTTTAATATGTGCATCCTACATATTTCCCAAGAGCAAGAAAGTAAATCATTTTGTATAGTCATTGAAGTTCCTTTGAAAACGTTAGAACTTTTTAAGTGATCTCTTAAAGTTGGATCTAATTCAGCACTGTATTCTATTAAGGATTTAAAAACACCAGGATTCATAGAATCAGAACTTTCGTTATGACCCCTTAATTAAGGGGAGTTCAAGATTTGCACAAAATTTGATGGCTTTGATAATTCTTAGTAAAATGTATCTATTTTTAGTAACTTGCTGATTGTGGCATTCAATCGCTTGTTTGTAAGCAGAATCAATATTTTCTTTTATATTTACTTTTCCTAATACTGCTAAATTAGCCTCATTGTTTATATGACTTACAGAAGCTTCATGTTTACCTATTTTGACTGATAGATGGGCTAAATCAGTCACTCCAATTCTAGCCCAAGAATCATCTCCTTCAAATAGCAAACATGGGAAGCAAAATAGAGCATTTTTCTCTGAGGAGCCGCAGAGCCATTTGTGTCTCTTATATAAATCCACGTTAAATTTTCGAGAGTACGGTTTTTTGCTCTTGTATGATGTCTGAGTTAATTTTATATTTGGCATAGGCCTACCAAGCTCTTTTATATTTAATTTTTCTTCAAGAGAAAATCTTGAAAACTTATTATTTAATATATTTAATACACTATTCATTTTGAAATTATTATACTATATAAAAATATATAAAACAATTAAAAACTCAAACACAAACTCACTCCAAATGATTGCACGTTAAATGTCAAATAAAACTTAATTGAAATCTTAAAGTTTTGTGGCTTGT
>JABUQX010077855.1:20000-25000 GCA_015478945.1 Trachelipus rathkii
ATATATATATATATATATATATATATATATATATATATATATATGTGTGTGTGTGTGTGTGTGTGTGTGTTGTGTGTGTGTTAGTGTGTGTGTGTGTGTTAAAGACTACGGAAAACTAAGGAAAGTGTCTCCATTGGGAATTCTCCAAGTCCTTCAAACCGTAGGCACAATAATCCATCGCCTCAACGAGGGGAGACGAGGTGAAAACCTGGTGATTAGCCTCAAATGGGTCGTGTGGCTTAAAAGTTTGCTTTGAAGCGAAGTTTTTGCTTCGTGGAATGGCCCAATGGTTATTCGCAACATGTGTCTGGTTCAGTACCGGCGGAGACCATTTTTGCTTTCCCGTAAGGCCTCTTTATTTTGTTTGTAAATTCAACTTCGTTATTGCTTTATAATATATATATATATATATATTTATAAGACCTGTATATATATATATATATATATATATATATATATATATATATATATATATATATATATATATATATATATATATATATATATATATATATATATATATATATATATATATATATAAGGACTAGCTGAGCATAAAATCTCTTATTTCTGATTTTTTTTTTTAGATTGTTCTCCTTAGATCGTTAGTAAAGAGTTATATACATATTAATTTTTAATTTTAAGCAAATGTATGGTATAGGATCATAGGTCTACGGGCTGGGGGGCTCCGTCTCCATACTCCCGACCCTGAGTGATGAAAAAATAATAAAACATAGTTTCAGACCATAAGCCTATAAAAAAAATTAAAAGAAGTATCTGAAGTAAGCAGTATATATATATATATATATATATAGCATATATAGCATAGTTATATATATATATATATATATATATATATATATATATATATATTATTATTATATATATTATTATTATATATATATATATATATATTATATATATATTATTATATATATACATACAAGGTTATTACTAACCGGGTACATATATATATATAAAGAATAGTATAAGATATATATATATATTATGGTTATTATTATTGGTTATTATTATATATAAGTAGTTATTAGTTATTATTGTTATTATTGATATTATTATTATATATATATATATTACAGTTAACACCACCGCTAACGAGCAGAGCCTATTCAAGAAGGGGGTGTATTCAATTTACGTTTAAGACGAAACATGCCTAAGGAGAGAATAACTCCCATTCTATATTTATATAGGTCTATACTACCTCTACCTCAATTGGAGATGCGAGAAAGATGTCTCTGACTTCAGTTATCATTTATTTATTCCTTAAAGGTAACAAAAAATATGTAAATAGTTATTTTCCTTAACTTTTTCTATAAATTCTTTCAAATTTATCGATAATAGGATTGATGTGATTATAATTATGAACTTTTATACGGCCATATCTGCCATCACATCTGGGTTCCACAACATTACTAAAGTCAAATAAACAAATTTCGATGAAGAATCCTATTTTCCTATATCAGACGAGCATTTTTTCAACACTTTCTAATCACTTTCTGAACGGCTTTGTTCTAAGTTCTCTAAATTTTCTGAACAACAACATATCTCTGGAACTTTATCTGCAAAATCTATTAGATCAACGCAAAGCAAGATTTTTCTTAGAATTTATGAAAAAAGAATTCATGTTGTCTTCTAATTGTTCAAATGTTTTCCAAGTGAAATACGAAATTTTTGCAACAAAAGTAGTTTCAATTCAATGCTGGAATAGGTTGACGGGTCTTTCTCCACACAATAGCCGTGTTATCCTCTTTGGTATCTCTCCAAACGATACACTCTTCACCATGATCAGTCCAGTCGTTTATATATATATATATATATATATATATATATATATATATATATATATATATATATATATATATATATATATATATATATATATATATATATATATATATATATATATATATATATATATATATATATATATTTTTTTTACATTATACCACCACTCACGGGCAAAATGCCCTTTTCAAAAAGGAGGGGGCAAAAAAAAAAACATAAATAAATAATAATAAAAAAAATTACATAAAGAAAAATAAATTAAAATGAATGGAAAGTAAACCCACCCTGTCCCTTACCTAACGCAATTCCCTCAGGTGGGCGCAGACGCGGGACTTAAATAGAGGAAGATTGAATATTGCGGGGAAAATAAAAGAAGGCAAGGAGTTCCACAAAACAGATGTGGCTGGAAAGAAAGAGGTACCACAACGAGTGATCCTTGAGTCTCCAATATTCACACAATTTTCATGAGAGAACAAGGCACCTCTTGTGTTACGAGGGTGACGCAGTGGTGGAGGAATGCGAGAGGTCAATTCTCTCGAGCACCTGCCGTTGTAATACCTATAGAAAATTCCGACCAAATCGGCAAGAATTGAATCAGAAAGCTGTAGACGAGAGGCAACTCTAGATACAAACGAGGGAGCACAATTAAAATGAGTGGAAGAATGGAGAGTTGAGTCATCGGCATAAGAGTGAACAGAGTTAGAAGTGTAGCTAAGAAGATCGTTGATGAAAAGTAGGAATAAAGTTGGAGATAAAACAGAACCCTGAGGAACACCACAATTAATAAGAAAGGAGGAAGAGGTTGCTTCATCAACAAGAGCTGAAAGTATGGGAGTCAGAAAGTATGGGACAGTTTATAAGCCTCTTAGCCTTAGCTTCAACTCTTTCCAAAAGGAGGGTGGAACCGGATCCACCCCAAATGTGGGAACAGTATTCCATACAGGGGCGAATAAGACCTTTATATAACTGGAGTATCTGAGCAGAAAAAAAAATTCAGGCAATCTGAACAGAATTCCAGCTTTTTTGAGGCCATTTTACCAACCGATGGGATGTGAGGTCTCCAAGATAATTCACTATTTATGTTTAGTCCTAGAATGTTTATGTTGTTTACGGGTAAGACATTAGAACCATCAAAGGGGATAGGAAAGTTGGGAGGTATATTAGAGAGGGATATATGAAGGAGTTGAGTTTTCAAAGAGTTGAACTTCACAAGATTACGGTTACCCCACTGAGAAATTCTGACCAAATCGGCAAGAATTGAAATCAGAAAGCTGTAGACGAGAGCAACTCTAGATACCTACGAGGGAGCACAATTAAAATGAGTGGAAGAATGCAGAGTTGAGTCATCGGCATAAGAGTGAACAGAGTTAGAAGTGCAGCTAAGAAGACCGTTGATGAAATGTAGGAATAAAGTTGGAGATAAAACAGAACCCTGAGGAACACCACAATTAATAAGAAAGGAGGAAGAGGTTGCTCCATCAACAAGAGCTGAAATGGAACGATCTGAAAGAAAACTAGACAAGAGTAAGCAAAGCGAAGGAGGAAATCCAAAGGAAGGTAGCTTAGAGAGTAGCGACGCATGCCATACCCTATCAAAAGCTTTAGATATGTCAAGCGCTACCACACAAGACTCCCCATGGTCCTTAAGGGCAGAAGACCATTGATCAGTGAAATAGGAAAGGAAGTCACCAGTTGATCTCGAACGTCGAAAGCCATACTGACGATTTGAAAGAAGGGAATGAGATTCTATATATATATATATATATATATATATATATATATATATATATATATATATATATATATATATATATATATATATATATATATATATATATATATATATATATATATGTGTGTGTGTGTGTGTGTGTGTGTGTGTGTGTGTGGGTGTGTGTGTGTGTGAAGGTGTGTGTGTGTGTGTGCGTGTGCGAGAGTATGTATGTATGTATGTATGTATGTATGTATGTATGTATGTATGTATGTATGTATGTATGTATGTATGTATGTATGTATGTATGTATGTATGTATGTATGTGTGTGTGTAAGCCCTACGTATGGGTATTCTGTGCTATCCAAAATTAAAATAACTAAATTTCAGAAAAATTTCTTTGTGCCGAAATTCTTCATTGTCACTCTTTGCCTTCCAGAGAATTATTGGAACCGTTTCGAAATCAGTCATTTTTATCTCCTTCTAAAGAGAACATGAATAAGAAAAGAGCATTTGCAATATTAAAATATAAGGTATAATGATATAATATTCTATACTTTATATCATGTCATTATAGCCTTTTACATTATACACAGAATTAGCATTACGAAATTAATGATGATCTCAGGTTAACAATTGGGTTGGAAACGACCTTCATTATTATCTCCTCTCTAATCATAGTTATTCGAACCAATTTCAATTACAAGTTTTTAATAATATTATTTAAAGCAAACACACACACACACACACACACACACACACACACACACACACACACACACACACACACACACACACATTCTCACAACAAATAGAGATAAATATATAAAATAAATTTTTTTTTTTTTTTATTAGATATATATATATATATATATATATATATATATATATATATATATATACATATATATATATATATATAGTTATATATATATATATATATATATATATATATATATATATAAGTAGAAATCAGAGCAATAAGACGCTTAGTTTAATAGGTATCACAATATGACATAATTTGAAATACTGCAGTTATATTAAGGTTAGTAATAAATTTATTCACATAATAAATAATAATTCAATAGTCTTCAATTCAAAGCGTCTGAAAAAGGATCTAGTAGATCAGTAAAAGCCTCACGCTTTCAACATCTTGAAGACCATTTTTATTATGTGAATAAATTTATTACTAACCTTAATATAACTGCAGTATTTCCTCAATAACTAGAGCTCCTATAGTGATATATATATATATATATATATATATATATATATATATATATATATATATATATATATATATATATATATATATATATATATATATATATATATATAGTTCAGTTGTTCACAAGCCATTAACCTTGTATATATATATATATATATATATATAGCATATATATATATATATATATATATATATATATATATATATATATATATATATATATATATATATATATATATATATATATATATATAT
>JABUQX010077855.1:37500-42500 GCA_015478945.1 Trachelipus rathkii
TATATAAGAAAATAATCCTAATTTTTGTGTTTTCTTTTGAAGTAAAATGTATGTCTGTTTTACCCTTATTTTTATTTTTCCTTGTTGATTAATCTTCTTGTTGTCACAACTTTGTAGGCACCTCAACTTGCACTTTACATAAACTTTATTCATATTTATTGGCAAAATATTGCTTTTTTAATTATAAAATAATATAAACATTAACAATAACCCTGATAATAATAATAAATAAAATCTCTTTAATTTTTTTCTAACAAAAAGCTTACTGGTTGGTTTTTCCAAGTTTTCTTAATATATATATATATATATATAGTAGAGAGATATATATATATATATATATATATATATAGATACAAAGAGTAGTATATATATATATATATATATATATATATATATATATATATAAAATATATATATATATATATATATATATATATATATATATATATATATATTTATATTTATATATAGTAGTTGTTATATATATATATATATATATATATATATATATATATATATATATATATATATATATATATATTTTCGTTTGTGTGTGTTGCAAAATTAGCACGTAGTTTATATTTTTTGTTTAGAAGCCTTGTATGTTTTGTGACCTCACAAAGACGAACTATAATTCTTATTTTTAAATAATTTCAATTCAAATAATTACGATTGCATTTAATAGAACCTATTTTTTCTCTTATTTAAATAATTATATAATACGAGACTCGTGGCATTTAAAACAAAAGATTGAATAATCATTAACACACACACGAATATATATATATATATATATATATATATATATATATATATATATATATATATATATATGTATATATATATATATATATATATATATACTATTCCTATTCCATATATGTTTATCATTATTTATATATATATATATTATATATAAATATATATATATATATATATATATATATATATATATATATATATATATATATATATATATATATATATATATATATATATATATATATACATTATAAAATCTTGCTTATATATATATATATATATATATATCTATATATTATATATCTATTTACTTGTGATATATATTGCTATACATATATATATATATATATATATATATATATATATATATATATATTTAATTATTTAAGGTAGGACAGTGTCATGAAAGGTTAATAAAACCTTTTTGCGTGAGTACAATTAATTCTTTAGAAAAGGGGGAAAAGAATATATTTGATAAAAATGGAATTTTAGCAGAATAAAGATTTCCTTATTTATCAGTTTCGAAGTTTTTGCATAATTTGTGGCGGAGGTAAGAAGGTTTTTTTTCTTTCTCTTGAGAATATCTTGAAAAATAATTTGCTGCAAAGAAATCTTTCCTTTTCTTTAATTAAAAACCTTTATTGAATAGTTGGTTTTCTCTGGATTCATTTTGTGAGGAGGTCACGCAAAACAAACTGCGTTCTGACTTGTGAAGACTTTTCACTTACAATCGTTACGTAAAATAAATGTTTTTTTTTTTTTTTTTTTTTTTTTTATTCCCCGAGTTTGGATTTGAAATTAGATAAATATCTTCATTTCATATTTTTACGACAAACGTAAAACTAATTTTCAAGGTGGGAAGTATATATAGCCTATATATATATATATATATATATATATATATATATACTATATATCTAGCGATATATATATATATATATATATATATATATATATATATATATATATATATATATATATATATATATATATATATATATATATATATATATATATATATAATAAGTTTGCGCCCAGGCGTGCGCCTGTGGGTGTGGTATGTCCAGCAATAAGAGCACGTAAAATCAATGAGAATCATTCTCGTTATAGAATTTAATTTTCTGAACAAAAAAAAAATTCTTTCATTTCATCACATTTCTATTTCAAATTTCAATTAAAACCTTCACGAAGATTTCTTTAAGAAGAACGAAATGAAAATTTATTAGATTAATTTAATCGTTAATAGCATTGAATAAGAAGTAAATTTCTATCCATGTAAATCTATATATATTAAAAAAAAAAATAAAGCCATGAAGCAATTAATAATTTTATTAGATTATGATTCCACCGAGTGACTTGTAAACAGAGCTCAGGCTCTTTCTAATTCGGGATTCTTCGTTTTTTTTACTTTCCGCTTCAAATGAACAAATTTTTTAAGCGGATCCCATCTAAAAAAAAAACGTTTTGGAGGATATATCGATACCATTGGAGTTAGGTCATGATATTTGGAATATATTTACCGGGATCATTCACCTATCAAATACAAAAGAAATAAATATGATATAAGGTATAGCCTATATTTGACAATTTCTGTTTTTAAATATGTGTAGTCAGTACTTTATTTTATCTCGTTTCTAAAAAAAAAAATATTTCAAGGCCAAAACCAGTCAAACATATGCTAAAAGGATATAAAATAATATTTAATGACATTTTAGCAATTACTTTATTTTATAAATTTTGTGACGTAAACGGTATAGTAGAGTCTACCGAGACCTCACGATACAATTGGAATCACGTAAAAGTCAGTAACTATTTAAGATGTGCTACGAGGGAGGCGCAGAGGCGGTGGAATGCGAAAGGTCAACTCCCTTATAGTACTTGTAGAAATGATATAGTGTTCCAGCGTCACGTCAAGGTAGTTTGAAAGTAGGGGACAGGTTAGTCTTTTAGCCTTTTTAGTCTCAATACTACTAAAAGGAGGGTAGAATCGGAGACTCCCCAGATGAATACAAGGGAGGATAAGACCCTTATATGATTGGGGTAGCTGTTCGGAAGAAAAGAATTTTCGCAATCTGACAGAACTCCCAACTTCTTAGAGGACACGATAGCAATCGTTGTGATACCAGGTTTCTAAGATAACTTGTTGTTTATGTTCAAACCAAGAATGTTTATATTATTAACAGTTGAGACGTTAGACCCGTCGAAAGAGATAGGAAAGTTGGGAGGTGTTTCTGAGAAGGAGGTGTGAAGAAGTTGAGTTTTTAAAGAGTTAAATTTCATATGGTTGAGGCTACCCTACCGTGAAATCCCATCCAGATCGGCAATAATAGAATCGGAAAGCTGAAGTCGAGAAGCAAGTATAGATGCAAGAGAGAAAGCAGATTTGAAATGAGTAGAAGAATGGAGAGTTGAGTCATCTGCATAAAAGAGAACAGAGTTAGAAGTGCAGCTGAGAAGATCGTTGATGAAAAGTAAGAATAATGTAAGATATAGAACAGACCTTGAGGAACACCATAACTGACAAAAAATGAGGAAGAGGTCGCTCATCAACAAATATCTATGAAACGACTGAAAGAAAACTAGACATGAGTAAGCAAATTGAAGGAGAAGACCCAAAAGAAGGGAGCTTGGAGAGTAGAGACGCGTGCCATACTCGATCAAAGTCTTTTGATATGTCAAGCGCCACCACAGAATACTTCCCATAATCCCTAAGGGTAGAAGATCATAAGTCAGTGAGATAAGATAGATATCATCAGTTGACCTCAAATGTCGGAAGCCAAACTGGTGACCTGAAAGAAGAAAATGAGATTCTACACGATCCAGGAAATGCGAGTTGAAGAGAGTTTCAAAGATTTTAGACAGAATTCAAGTGAAATGAAATATGAGCCGACTGCGGTCGAGAACGGACGCATTGAAAAGAGAGTGGAAAAAGAAAAGAGAAGATTCAGAAGAAAGGAATTAGAAAAGAGAACCAAGAAACACAAGAGCTTGCAACGAAGGATTGGAATAAGAGAACATTTGATCAGATTGTGCAAAAACGTTTTAGAAAAAGGAATTACAAATAAAAGTTTTTATAAAATTTAAACAAAATTAAAATCTATTTTAATTAACTAAGGAGCAACAAAATTTAATTATTGGTTCTTTTTGATATATAAAAATTAAGTAAAATAAATGGACCAACATTATTTTGGATTTAGTTATTTTTATTATAAGAAGAATGGACATTCGGCGGAGTTGGCTCGTATATGTCAAGAAGGAATGGATCAAGCACCAAAATAGAGTCCGGTAGCTCAGCGGTAGAACACTCGCCCAACTAAATGAGAGACCCAGGTTCGTCACTGGTCGGTCGTATGAGTGTGAGCAATTCTCTTCTTGGCTCCGTCTTGCTCAGACTTAAAAATAGAGCACACTCCCTCCTAGATTAGGGCTCTGCCCGTGAGCGATGGTGTTAACTGTATATAAAAAAAAGTGAGAGCTATAGGACGATAGTTAGAAGGTTCTAAGCCGCTACCCTTCTTCGGAATTGATTGAACATATGCTCGCTTCCAATACTGAAAGAAAGTATTAATATTAAGACACAGAGAGTAGAGTTGAACGAGTACAGGCACCATCTCAGAAGCACACTCTATCAAAGCACAGGGAGGAATGAAATCCGGACAGCTATCATTTTTAACGTCAATAGATCTCTGGATCCCATACACCGGTTTACGTGTAATCACTTGCAGATACATGGGACTCCTCAAAGAAGGAGCCGGAGGAGGGATGCCAGAATCATCCAGGGTGGAATTAGATGAAAAAAAAGATGCCAAAGAGATTAGCTTTTTCAGATGGAGTGTTAGCTACAGAGTCTTTCAGAGAATAAGAGGAAGAAAGGCAGATTTACAGAAGTTATCAAATATGTTTTTGCTAAGAGGCCAGAAATTTTTGTCGGTGGGAAAATCTAGGAGGCCAGCGCACTTTCTTTTTGTAAATGTACGTTTTGCCTATCGAATGATGTCCCTGCAACGATTCTGAGCTGAATGAAAATTAACAAGATTTAAGGAAGAAAGAGAGTTTTACCATTCCCAATTGGCATGGTCTCTATCCTGAAGGGGAACGAGAACAGGTTCCATCGAATCACTGATTTTGAGGAGAAAAATATTTAGTTGAAGATGGTATGAACCTACAAATCAGATCGGCGATTACGATTTTTTCCTTTTCGGCAAACATCGAAGAATTCTCAATGTCAAAGCATAATT
>JABUQX010077855.1:52500-55000 GCA_015478945.1 Trachelipus rathkii
ACTAATAACTACTAATAAGAAAAATAATAAAAATAATAATAATAATAATAATAATAATAATAATAATAATTAATAATAATAATAATAATAATAATAATAATAATAAATAATAATAATAATAATTAATTAATAATAATAATAATTAATCGAATAATAAATAAAGTAATAATAATAATAATAATGAATATAATAATTAATAATAATAATAATAATAATAATAATAATAATAATAATAATAATAATAATAATAATAATAATAATAATAATAATAAAGTATAATAATAATAATAATAATAATACAGAAATAATAACAGATACCTCTTCTATAACAACTACCACCGCAAATAATAATGCTGTATATATATATATATATATATATATTATATATATATATATATATATATATATATTATATATATATATTATTATATATATATATAGTATATATAATATAGTATATATATATTATATATTTATTTAGTTTGACATATTATATAATATCTATATATATATATATATATATCTATCTTTAAAAACTTTAATATATGATAACTATATATATATATATATATATATATATATATATATATATCTATATAGTATATATATATATGGTTTCCTCTGGGGCGGGCGAAGCGCCAGAGGCTTCCCAAAATACACACTGGAGTTGCAAGAAAAATGTTGAAACCCGGGTCCCAAATTAAAGACCAACATCTCTGCATCGATACACAACTTCCTGGAGATCCAGAAGAGCAGTGTCCATTATCAACTCTTCTGTTGATGTTTCCATGAGTTCTCCTCAAAGGAGGATGATTCCTCCTGGAGATCCAGAAGAGCAGTGTCCATTATCAACTCTTCTGTTGATGTTTCCACGAGTTCTCCTCAAAGGAGGAGGATATACGACTGGAGAGTTCAGTAGAGATCGTCATATTGATGATGTTCAGTGTAATATCGATTAGTACAAGGAGATAATGCCAATAGATTGTATGGCTGGAAAGAAATGAGAGTAGAGAGAGAGAGAGAGAGGAGGATGAGAGGGGGGGGGAGTGAGAGAGAGAGAGAGAGAGAGAGAGAGAGAGAGAGAGAGAGAGAGAGAGGATTTGAGTGTTGAATAGGTGAAAAGCCATATACCCGACATTTTCAAGGAGAGCTGTGTGAGAGGAACCACGTCAGATGTGTGTGTATCATACTCCAAACGGGGACGAACGACACCTTATACAAAGCAAGCAACTGGGGTGGAGTGAAAGGGTGAAAAAACTGTGAAAACTCCTCAGAAAGCCCAACCTTTTAGTCTTAGATGATTGTTTAGAAAGAGAAGTAATGTGCTCCTTCTAAGAAAGATCACGAAAAAGACATACCAAGAATATTAAGGTTTGAGTTGTGTGTTTCCTAAGAAGATGTCAAAGTTGTGTGGAAGTTTGTGTCGAGAATAAAGATGGAGGAACTGAGTTTTTGAGACATTTATAACAACCAATATTTTCTCTATCCCAATTAGAGATACGAGTAAGATCAGAGATTAGTTGCCCCAATGCTATGCCACCTTCATAGCCATAAATTTATTGTTGCTGGGTGGATATCTTTAAAAATAAAAAGAGAGAAGAAATATATATATATATATATATATATATATACTATATATATATATATATAATATATATATATATATATATATATATATATATATATAATATATATATATATATAGTATATATAAGTAAGTTGTTATACGAACAACGTTCTTTATATTATAATTATATTATATATAATTATATATTATATATTATATATATATATATATTTATATATTATATATATAGTATATATATATTAAAATATAATTATTATATATATATAATTATATATGTATTATATATAAGTTGTTATACGACACGCTAGCGCCACATTATATATATTATATACATATATATAATATATATTATATATATATATATATATATATATATATATATATATATATATATATATATTCTATATATAAAATATGCGCGAGCAGTCCTTTGCCTGTGTAACAACTTCCTCTCGCCCCAGCGCGAGCAAGCTTGATGATGCACGCAGCCGCTCGCGCGCAATATCATATATATATATACTATATATAATATATAATATTATATAATCATATATTACTAAATACGTATATATATATATAGTATAATATATATATATATATATAATATATATATATATATATTATACTTAGGCCCCTTTAGATTGGAGGGTGCTGAGCCCCAAACCTTGAAATGGACATAAAGAGGCTGTGAAATTTGGTGACCGTGGGTAGAAGAGAAGAAGGAGAAGGATACTGAGTAATGAAATGCTCTGAGAAAAAAAAAACATAGTATAGTAATCATAGTATTAAATAATATTATACGCACATATGTGCCGCGAGCGAAGTGAGAAAAGCGCACATCCTTTTCAGGAAAGTTTGAAACGAGTCGCGTTCAAGCGTCGCCTTAAGCGACGTTGCCTTGTAAAAATATTA
>JABUQX010077856.1:0-15000 GCA_015478945.1 Trachelipus rathkii
CTGAAATAGCTCATTGTAATGGATATGCCAAAAGATGCTAGATCACTTTCTAGAGATGACTCCACTTGTTACATAAGACAATTTTCCGTGCTTGAGAGGTGTAGCGTGAGTTTGGAGGAGAGTTCTCGTGTTTTTTTTTGGCGCGACTTTTTCAAGGTTCCGAGAAAGTAGTGCTGCTGGGTTCCGTGTGCGCGTTGAATCGAGAGATAAAATCTCTGGTTCCCGGTAATCCTAAATTATTATATAATAATATATATATATATTTTGTAGTATATGGTGATTCGATAGTATGTGGTATATGGGTTATAGTGATTTTAGTGTGTTTTAGGTATATTATATGGTTTATGATTATGACTGTAGATGAGCTGGCTTTTTTTTATGTACTAATATTATGTTAATTAGTTTTTTTTATATCTTAGTGTTATTTAATGTGTATTATTACATATATATTACTTACTATTTAGTTTTAATATGTACGTCATTATATGGTATTTGTGAGTCGTTCGTTGGAGGGGGTTATGAATCTGAATATGTTCCCACCTCCCTCCCTAAAAAATATCATGCGTATGCGATGTGCAGTTTTTTGTCTTGTGCGTGAGTGTGCAGGGTTGGTTGGGTGCTTTAGTCTGTTATTTTTCTAATTATTATTATTGTAGATTAATTTATTGATTGTAATTTTTGTAAAAATTATTAAATATATATATTATTAAAATACTTTGAGTATTTGATATTTTATTTATTTAGTAGTGAAGCTAAGTTTGCATATTTTTCAAAGTAATGGACCAGAAGTAAATGGTATATTTTCTGCACTTAGGTATCCATCGATATATTTATATATATTTATATTATATTAATACTTATATTATATATTAATATGATATATCTTTATATATATATATATATTATATAATATATATATATATTAACTATTTTAGTACATCATTGAAACATTGATTTTAATAAATTAAAAGAAAACTAGTCTCTTCTATGTCTATGTGTAGTTTTGGCTCTTATAGATTAACATACAGGAATGTCTAATCTTCGAGATTGAGGAATCTGGAGATCAGTGAACATTAAAAACTTCATCACTAATCAATTAGTTAATACACTAATTTGATGTTCAACTTTCATCTTGATTGGTTGACTTTTTAGTATGTTAGATTACTATGAATGTTGATTAAGTCAGGATTTTTTTGAAGTTTTAATTGTATTCATGTTTTTTTAATAATTTTCTCTCCTCCTAAAATATTTTCATTTCTTGCCATTTCGCAAACGTTTTTTTTTATTTTTCTTCCACTCACGGAAAGTTTTCTTAGAAGTTATTTATTTTTTCATTTTTCAAATTTTATTAATTTTTATAACTAATCTTAATAACTTTTTTATTTCTATATAAATTTTTACTAGTTTTTTTCAGATTGTATTTTAATTAATTAAGTTACTAAATAACCTATTAGCTTGATGGTCACATGATAAATTGGGTTTCTTTATTTAATTACTTGAAAATTGAAAATTGGGATATTTTTTATTCTATTTCTCTTTTCATTTTATTTTTTTAATACTCATTATTTTAAATTATGATATTATCTTCATTAGAAGTTAAATGAAAAGAGTATGATCATAAAAAAAAAATTAAATTTGTGCTTTGAGATTCAATTGATCACTTATAGTAATAATACATATAAAATTTTATCTGATTAATTTTAGACACTAAATTTTAGTAGTTAGTTGACTAAATTAGAAATTCAGTTCCAGTTACATACTCGTCCACAGTTTAACTTGAAGGTTGTGACGGAATTCAAGCTTTTGTTTTAAGTACTGTTCTGTTTGCCCTGTTCGCACAGCCTCGTGACAAATCAGTCCTATCATGCTTAGGTTATGAAACCAATCCTCTAGTTTCTAGGTTTACAGTCTTTACTTAGAGTCCTTGAACTTTTTCCAGGATTTGGATATTCTTCCATACTTTTATTCCCAAGTTGATATTCAACTTTTCACTGATGATGACATTTATTTATATATGAGAACTTATTACATGTTTTTCTGTACACGTTTTTTTATAGATGCCATTATCTGTACTGATACTATATTTAAAGCAGTGCTTTATTAAATCTTACCATACAATACATATATTTCATAACTGTGTTTTCTATATAGTTTTGTGTTATTATATCTTTTTATAATTTAATCAATACCACAAAACTTAAACGTGAAAAATATATCAGAATTTTCCTATATTTAAAATTTTAAGGCATTTTGTCATAAATATTTATTTATTTGTACATTAAATTCAAATTATATATAATTCATATAGGGGTTAAAGGAGAGTAAATTTTTTCCTTTTTGTTAAGTATGACCTCATGGTCAAGAAAATTAGCTACTGTTCTTTAGCGTTGTCTAGTCTATTTGCTTTTGATAAGGTTAACTACTATTATATATAATTATATTAATAATTTTTATTAATTTATTTATATATAATTTATTATATATATATATTATATTATATATTATTTTTATTATTTTTATTTTTTTTTTTTTATTATATATATATATTTATACTTAATATATTTTATTTATATTTTATTATATATATATATATGGTTGTTAAGACATTACTTACTCTTCTTTTTTTTTGTTGTTGTTTATATTTTTTATATAATTGATAGGGAGGTTATAATTATCTACTAAAAATTTCATCTATCCTCTTAGATATGATTTTTTATTTGATTTAGAAGTCATTTTAAAACTTAGTTCGAATTATGATCTTGTGTTTATGTTATTACTATTAGTTGGTAAATCATTGTTTTATGCAGTGGGCATAGTTTATTTTATTTGAATGGTTGTATTGCTCTAACATGGTCCTATTAAATTATATTTTATATATATATATTGTATTTCATTTGGTATATTTTTTATTTAACTGATTGTTTATTAATTGATTTATACATGTATTATATGTATTTTATTACTTTATTAGATTGTAGATTTTTTATATACTGGGTTTTTGGGGCGGTATATATATAGTATGTATTTTATATTATTAGTTCTTATAATATATTATATATCTTTATTTTCTGTGAGTGTAATTATTTACCATTTTTTTATATTTTTATATATATATATATATATTAGTGGTTTTATCTATCTATCTATATATTATATATATACTTGTTATATAAGATTTATTATATATTTTTCTTGTTTTTATTAATAATTATATATATATTTATCTTTATATTATTTTATTATTTTTTTTTTTAATATCTATATATAGTATTTTATTATTATATTATATATATTATATTATATATTATTTTTTATATCTATTTTTTCTATTCATATATTATATTTTATATATTATTTTTTATAATGTATTATTTTTTTATATAATTTATATATCATTAATTTCTATATATATTCTATATATTATTATATATATATCTATTTTTTATTATATCATATATCTTATTTATTTTATAATATATTTATATATATAATTATATATATATATATATATTTCTTTATTATTCATTATATTATTATATCTATATACTAATTGGAACCCAATGTGGCCGCATCTTTGTGAGCCATGGTGAGTCCTGTACAACGTTCTTCTCTAAATAAAAAAATTTATATATTTATTTTATTGATATATATATTTATATATATATATATTATACATATATATTTATTATATTTTAGTATTATATTATTTATATAAATATATATTTATATATATATATAATATATTATATATATTGTATATAATATAATTTATTATATTTTATAATTTATATATATATATTATATTTATATATCATATATATTAATATTATTATTATATATTTATATAATTACTATATCTATTTATTTTATATATATATATATTATATATTTTATTATATATATTAATTATATTTATATAATACTATAAATCTTTAAGGAATTAGTAGGGGAACTTTACTTGGGCTAACCCTTGTTAAATCTCTTGTATCTTTCAAATAGCTTGTAGTTGTTTTTCTACAGTGTTATATGCAGTGAAACAGTAGTGATTTTCTTGACTTCTGTCACATTTTTTTTTTTATTTATATTTTTTTTTTTTTTTTATCTTTCCTTTCCTTTAGATATCAATTTCGAGGGTATTGAATATATAATTACACACTACGAATTTGTTGTTCAAATTCTTCTACTCATCATTACTGATATAATCAATTCAATATAATTTGCTGCATGTACAAATATTACCTGGAAAAGTCTCCAGCATCACTCTCTTCTTGTGTTTTTTTTTATTTCTCCGTCTTCTCTTCTGATTTCATCTCTTACATCAATTTCATTTAATAGCATTTCATCATCACGTGATACAAAACTCTTTATTTTTCATGTCACTTAACTGTTTGTTTGAAATGGTGGGCAATTGTTAATTATACAATAACAAGTTTGTAGGATACCTAATGCTCCAAAGAACATTTGCAAAGCCCTTTCTACTTGAAATGAGTAAGGATTAACTTCCTAACATTTTCATTAACTTTCTCTAATACAATTCTTGAATAAAACAATGTTACTTTCTCTATTATATAAATATATTATTACTTTTTCCTTTGATATTATACTTTAAAGTAGTTGGCCGAGTGGTGGAAGATGTATGGTGCTAGGGGGGGGGAGGGGTTTTATTTGATGTGATTGAACCCATTTGTATCGTTGGGTTATTTGTTAGCGGGTTTTGGCTTGTTTGTATTATTTAGAATTATATGAATATGCTTTGTTATTGATATGGGTTTATTGTTTTTGGGTATGGGCTCATTATATTTTGAAAAATAACAGTTATACAAATATTAAAATTATATTTTAGAAATCAAATGCACTCTGGTTTCGCTGTATTTCAGGCTATTTGCATAGTTGTAAATTAAATCTCTTTCCTATGGCTTCTTTCAGCATTAAGCCTGAAGTACAGTTCTTTGCAAATATTTCGCATCGTTGTGCCAACGGGTTGTTGCGCTTTTTTCGCAGTGGCTTGTGAATTTATGGGATTAGGATATTTTTTCCTATGTATGGGAATGTGTTGTGTTGTTCTGAATAGAGAGTTCGTTTTGGTTTGGATTGTTTATATGTGACTGAGTGTTTTTTATTCCATTAAGCTTATTCCTTGGCGTGTTTTTCATAGTGCTTTATTTTTTTCTTTTCTCTCTGTGCACTATTGTTAGTTGCTACTACTGCCAGTTGTATAACTGGTGTTGGCCCCCATGACCTGACGGCCAGAACGCACCTGTAATACTTAATAAAGTTTTTGTTGTAATTAGATCATTTCTCTTTCTATCTTTTTATTATTTATTACATTCAATCAATTTAATTAAATTTCAATTAACAGATAAATCTCTTCCCCCATATTCCTATTTATTTCCTTATTATATTTTTTAGTTTTATCTCTTTTTTAATTATATTTTTTCTTTCTTCTCTCTATTTTTATCTCCTTATTTTCATTATATCCTACTATTATTCTTTTATTCTTCTTTATTTTTTTTTTATATATTCTCTATTTTATTCTTTTATGAAGATACTTGTCATTACCATATTACTTTATTTTTTTTTTTATTCTATATATTCCATCAGTCTTCTTATTCTATATTCTTTTTTTCTCTTATTATAAATCTTTCATTTATAAGTATTCAATTCTACTTTATTTGTTATATATCTTTTCTTTATATATTTATTTATTATTATTATATTCCTTTATTTTCTTATTTATATACTTCTTATATATATATATATTATAATATTGCTAATATAATATTATATATCTATATATATATATATAATGCTATACTATATATATATATATATCTATTATATATATATTTATTATTTATATATATTATATTATGTAATATATTATTCATATTATTTAGAATATATTATATATATATATATAAATATATATTTATAATTATATTATAATATTCTGTATTTATATATATATAATAATATTACAATATGACTCATACTTATAATAATAATATAACTAATATTAAATATATAATAATATATAATAATATATTATTATATATTATGATTAATAAACATATTATATAACTTCTAAAGTTTATTAATCAATAATATTCATAATATATATAATATAATATTATTATTATTATACTATATATTGACTTTATTATAATATAACTATATATCTATATAATAATAGATTATATATTATATAATATAATATATATATATATAATATATATATATTATACTATACCCATATTATACTATATTACTTTTATGACTATATAATAAATATATTATATATTACGTTAATATATCAATATCATCATATATCATTATTAATAATTACTTAATATATTATATCTATAATACTATATATACATAATATTTATTTATATATTATATAATATATGTTATAATATTGTATATTATATATATCTAATATATAGTTATTAAAATATATGATATTATAGTAGCATATGATATATAGGGGGAGGCTGTCGTAAATTTAAGGTGGTTCGAATCTGAATCTACTCAAATTATATATATTATATTATATATTATATTTATATATATATTATTATATAGTATGATATATTATATATATATTTATTCTATATACTATATATATATATATTATTTATAATATATATTATGGATATGTGACATTATGCTAATCAATTTTATATACTATATATAAATATATTGTATGATTTAAACATTTTAAAATTGAAGTGGAAATGCCGACTAGTAATTTGAACACTTTGTTATTAAAGGACAGTTAACCTCCTAAAATTATTAAAAAAAAAATTCAAAGTTTGGTAACTAATACCATAACTAAGCTAACCTTTGCTTATGTATAGTTTAAATCTATTTAAACTAATATAATAAGATACATTTTTTCAACTTTATATATTGTATTTATTGTATATTTATTATTAATATGAATTCTTAAAAAAAAAAATAAATGAATAAAGATGAGTAAAGATAAGAGAGCTTTCAACATTTTATTCGATACGTAGATTTTTAAAAAAATTGATTCAAGCTTAACTGGAAAGGATAATCACATGAGGAATAATATATATTATATATATTATTAATATATATTATATATATTATTACTTATATATATATATATTTATATTATATATATAGTATATATATCTATATTGACTATATAAATAATACTATATATTATAATATATATTATTTATGTATATATTATTATATATATATCTATATATATATATATTATAATTATATTATATATATATGGTATATATATATTCAATATATATAATATTATCTATATATTTATTTTCTATTATATATATATATATATATATATTATATTTATTATTAATTATAGATATATATATATATCTTATATATATGATATATCTATATATATATATTTATATATACTATTATATATAATATATTATATATATATATATATATATAATAATAATATATATATAATATCATATATATATACTATATTAATATAATATATATTAATATATTTATATAATTCATATATATATCAACTTAATATATAATATATTAATTATAGTATATATTTATATTATATATAATATTCTATATATATAGCAATATATATTAATACTATATATCTTATAATATAATTATTAATCTTATATTTATATATATTATATTATTATTATATATATATATATTATATATATAATTATATATAATTATATTATAATATATATATATTATATATTTATATATATATAATATATTATTATTAATAATTTATATATATTATTATCTATTTATAACATAATTATTTATAACATTTCATCATAAATAACGTATTTAATATAAATAATAATATTCATTATTTATATATTGAGAGAGTAAGAGAGAGGAGAGGAGAGAGAGCAGAGAGATGAGAGAGAGAGGGGAGAGAGATAGAGAGATGAATTTATTATTACTAATAATAAAAGAAAGATCTGAAACAAAAAATTGCAAATTACTATAAAATATTAGTTCGATCTGGCCGAGTAACCTGATTAAATTAGGGATTATAGCGCAGTCACCAAATTTTTCGAAATTGTTTTGTAGTTAACCGAAAATCTTAGATTTATAGAGGTAGGTTGGAGATTGTATAGGGTGTGTACTTATTGATATTGAACAACCAAACGTGTGCTGGTAATAATAAAGGCGTGCATCGATTTCTGGGAGATATATAATATCTAGACGAAAGAGTGAAGTTGTGCTTGTGTGAACTCTAAAATGAATAGTAAAGAGGAGGAGCAATGATAGTGGTAGATAAATGAATCTGCAAGAAGATGATGGTATGGGTAGGTTGTACAATTAGTGCCGGAGGAAGATATCTTGATGATGTGAGTGTTTAGTATATTATATTTTCACATATATAAATTAAATTAATCATTAGATAGTTAGATAATAATAGAAGGTAAGTCATTAATTTACTGTATACATGATAATTCTAAGATTAGCTGCAAGTTAGAGAAGTAAAAAATAAAATACGTTTGTACAAACCCGTTCACCTCGCAAGTTTGTAAGCCTTCGGCCGTATTAGATGGTGGTTGGCTCAAACACTTCCATTTTGCAATACGGGGACAAGAAAACGATTTAGTAGAGTCTCTATAATATCAATCGCTGTCCTACGCAATAGATTATAGAGGTACAAGTTGAAGTTACGTACTAAATGATTTATAACATAGGTGTGATAATAATGTTTTTTTAATATATAGTTTCTTTTTTTTAGGCCCCTATTGTAACTATCGACCCTTAGGCTAATATACGGTTTGAAATAAATAGTGTTCCAGGATAAGCAGTAAAAGGCGGGATGGTCATGTTATATAGCTAGGTATAAATGAGAAGAGGAAAAAAGATTTCGCTTAAAAGTTATCTCAGTCTTAGAGGTACTATAGTCATAAACGTAATTATATATATTTAGTAGGTTTTTATCCTATTGTAATATTTATTTGTTCTTATATAGTATTGTAGTACTAATAGTAAGTATTAATATTGCTTAAGGTAAGAGACTGAACTGAAATAAGTCGTATAATAAGTAATATCTAGTATATGAGTAAGTGGTATAAAGGTGTTTAGAGTACGGCATAGAAGTTTAAGTTTTTTTAAAGAATAAGATTTTACTACAAGGTTGATAAGTACATAATCATAGAACTCACTAATACTAAATTTGCATGTGAATATAATCTAGTGAATATAAGATTTGTACGATAGTCATATTAGATATTAATAAATGAATGAGATAACATGTATTATTGATAATAATTAATTGAAATGAATTGTAGAGAGTTGGGATAGGATAAAACCCTGAGGGGATAACATGAAATTAGGCATGGTTCCCAATGAAATCTATATTAATTAAAATACTAAGAATATGATTATTAATATATTAGTATAAATAACTCTGTAAGGAACTAACACGATTTGAAGAAAAAAAGAATGATTCTAACGTTTCATAATTTATAAACAGCTATATTTGATGATCGATTTGTATGATTATAATATAATTATAATCACTCATATAATAAGGTTTATCATAAATACCTATAACTGAGAATATCAAATTTATTAATTAGTGAATAGTTATTGATAATGACTAATACGTACGCTGTAGTATACTATCTATATACCTCTGGTACAATTTGAACTACTTTTGATTTAATGTTTCATAGGCTCACTAATGATAAAGTTCCTCCCATAGTTCTATAGGTGTGGAATAATACTATTTTATATTCATATAGTTTTATATATGATTAGAGATATAAAAGTTTTATTTCACCAGTAGACCTCGAGCGCGAAAGCCATACTGGCGATTCGAAAGTGAATTAGTATGTGAATAGATTTCATAGATGATAATAGAAAATGAGAGTTGAAGATAAGTGGTTTTCTCAAATAGATCTTATTATTAATAATATAAATAACATTATTGAATAAGTCTATAGGTCAGATATAAATTAGAAGGAATAAGACGTGCTTTACCTTTTTTTATTAGTGAACTCATGTGGTGTAGACTTATGTTGAGTGCTCATCCAACACTTTGTAGTGTGTGTAGTGGAAATGTTGTTATATGATTATTGTAAACTAGTAGAATATATTTGAAATCGAGGGGATAAGTTTGTGCATAATACATCGGAAGTACACTCTATCATAAATAACTAACGGTGATGAATGAATGCCATCCGGGCCACTATGCTATTCCTAACGTATTCATTAAGATTTCAGGATAGTACTCAATTTATCAATATAGATAATTACAATAATGAATTACTATCCTATTTACGATAATTTTACCAATTAAACTTATTATATAAATATAGCTATTGTATGAAAGACAGTAAATGTTTGCATTAATTGTCATATGATATGAGATAAAGATAATGATATTAGTAATAGATAGATAGATCAGATAGATAGTAATAGATGTAATATGTAGTATATATAGAGTTTATCATTACTACTGAGATACTTTATGTATATTTGAATTAATGATATATAGTAATAATAATTATCTAGATTAGATATAGATAGATAGATAGATAGTAATATATAGTAATATTTTATACCATATAGTAGTAAGATATTAATAAAGTAATTGTAAATTTAGTAATTAGTACTATAGATTAGATATAAGATATAGATAGATTAGTATATTGATTAATAGTATAAGTATTGATGGCAAGCTGACAAGACGATAGGAGCTAAAGAATATTCGATTAAGACTTAGTATTGGTCGTGTAATGATTAGACATGCTGGAAGATATCGAGTACCGATGCTATTTATGATTAGAGTATTCATAATCATAGTGAATAGAGGGAGTAATAGATTAATTGACATTTATTGATGGAAGCAAATAGGATAAGGTAGATTTTAGATATTCAACAAAATCAATAAGTATACACAAGCAAGAAAGGTATTATTATTATATTTGATATATATTAGTACAGGTTATATGATTAGAAGGTTAATTACGAATAGTACAAGAAATTGAGTATGAAGGATAGAACAAGGTATATATAGAAGATTAAGAAGGTTATGATTATTCCATTTACAATAGTATATATCAAGATAGGATAGATTGATGTACTACTTATAGATTAATATGAAGGTGGATACGATAAGATAGGTCATTACCTAGTATACCTGTAGTATTGAATATGTTTTGAAATATATGATCAGAATATGCGTAATTGATAACGATGCAAAGGAAAAATATTGGACCTATTTAACGAACTGAGTATGTTGATATTGGAGTTGGGCATATATTGACAATAGTGAGATATAGTATTCGAATGGTAAGAAGTTAATGTGTTTGTAGAAAGGATGTAGAAATTATTTTTTTACGGAAAATTTATGAGACTTCTTAGCTACGATATGTTTGGAGATTATGGCTTTAAGATATCTTGCTTTTTATAATGAATGATGTTTGTAGCAAGTGTCAGTCTCTTGATAGTATAGTTTAATCTAAGTAAGGCGATATGTAAATTATAAATATGAAAGAAAATTAGCCTATTATGTCAGCAAAAATGAGGCTGAATATATTAATTAGCTTCAATAATTAAAGAAGTTACGATCATATGTCAGGAGTATTTCTTTTATTTTTACGAGGGCATCTTATGGTATGAATTTATGAAAAGGTATAAAGGCTAAAGTATTGTCCATGCTCGCAACGGCGGAGAAAGAGCGTTTAAGTTGAAGAACAGAGTTGCATACTCCAACGATTATGACGACGTACCCGCTTCAAAATACATGACTATTAACGGTACCGAATTTGGGAGACTCAGAAACCTGGATATTAACTAAACTCTAAAAGAAAAGAATGAGCAAGAATGGAAGAAAATGGATGAGACCGCTTCTGTCGCTAGCACTGGGCCTGGGGAAAAGAAAATGGTAGTGTATTTGTTCCACGGTAGTGTGTGGCATGGATATCAGGCCTGTGAAGAAGGAAGACAAGTGCACGAAAATGTTGGTAGCATCGATAAATATAGAGTAACTATGCTTCAGGAGGCGGCATATAGAGCCTCAGGATTAGAAGTGGTCAGGGTTTGGGAGTGCGAATGAAAAAAGATAAAAGATAAATGCAAGGTTAGTTTCCTTAGCGCTTACCAAGAAGAAGAAGAAGAAGAAGAAGAAGAAGAAGAAGAAGAAGAAGAAGAAGAAGAAGAAGAAGAAGAAGAAGAAGAAGAAGAAGAAGAAGAAGAAGAAGAAGAAGAAGAAGAAGAAGAAGAAGAAGAAGAAGAAGAAGAAGAAGAAGAAGAAGAAGAAAAGATAAGAAAAGAAAAAAGAAAAAGAAAAAGAAAAAGGAAAAAAAAAGGTTTAGGTCATTATGTCAATAGGATAGGAAACGACGTCGCAAATAATAAACTTCGTATAGGGGAAGCTCTATAATGAAGTAGAACCGAGCAGTTTGTCTACTACTTCCCTCCTTCTAAAGCAACTACAAAACTTTATTATCTAAATTTTACGTCTATGTACACATGGGTACAGAAGACTCAGGCTTTCCCTAGCAGGGCCGCTATGAAATTGGTAGGAAAACAGCTTCCCTCTGTTGAAGAATTTACCCGGGAAATGAATGAAAAATATTTCGGTGTAGCCAATGTCTGGATCCTCACTCTTCAAGAGCTTTACATACCCGTTTTACCTGGGAGATACGGTATAAGATTGGTGTTAACTCTGAGTAGAACGTGTGCTAAAAAGGTCAAGAATCGTTGTCTACGCATAGCGAACGTCAACGCGAGTTCAGCGGTGTTTACACAAATCTTGAACTAAAGATTGCACTTGACAAAGGTTACAAGATTACGCGTCTTCATTAAATCTGGAACTTTAAACCTAAGATTGGGATGTTTACCAAGTATGTGGAAAAATTTTTGAAATGAAAGACAGAAGCATCCGGTTTTCCCCACGGAATAGACGATTCCAACAATCCTGTTCTCAACCAGTTGATCGTGGATTTTGAACGAATCGAAGGTTTTAAACTTTTCAAGAATAAGATAAAGAAAGGCCATAATTTCCGTTTCATCGCTAAATTTGCCTTGACTCTCTTTGGGGGAAACTAGCCGAACGGGAACCAAACACTGAAGATATAGTCTGTCACACCGATGCCGAAGTGTGGAATTACTTTAAAAATGGCGATGTGGAAGTTAAGAATGTCATAGATGCAGGTCAGAAGCATATTGTTTCTGTGAAATACACACAATATGCCGACAACAGTTCTATGTCCACAAACATAGCTCTAGCAGCTCTCACCACGGCTCATGCCAGGGTAAAACAGTACAATCTTCTTGAGGCGTTAGGTCAAAGAGTCTTGTACTGTGACACAGACAGCTGTGTCTTTGTCGCTAAAGAAAAGGAACATGTTCCGAAGCAGGTAGATTTTTAGGGGATTTAACGGATGAAATAGGACATGGAGTACAATCTTATGCCTTTGTGTGCACGGGTCCTAAATCATACGCTGTTCAGCTTATAAAACCTGACGGTTCCATCGATCATATTTTAAAAGCTAAGGGTTTAACGTTAAATAAAAGAACAGGCAAAATAATTAATTTTGACACAATGTTGAAACTTGTTTTAAATAAAATTGACGCTGACAACGAAAACGGTGAGAGGGGATGGGTAATGGGGGTGAAAGCTATTACGATAAACTTAGGAAGGAGGGGGAAATAACTGTGGAAGCTGTCCAACAAATGAGGGCTAGGGAAGGGACACCAACTTTGCATAATAAAGCTTTCTAATAGACGAAACAAAAAATTCTTATGTGGTGTTTAAAGGACAACACATGGAATATATGGCTCCCTCGTTAAGGTTTAGAGCGTCTAAAAAAGGCAATGTGTCTATCACGAGAGGCCGAAAGAAGCTGCGAAAAACCGCTAATTAAGGAGCTCATATAAGGAACACAGTGCTTCGTACAATCCCTTTCTGTTACAAAGGATTCCCTCTTCCCTTATAAATATTACGTCAAACTAACTCTCTTTTGCTATTTTTTTATAAATGTTATATATTTAAAATAAAATGTTTTAAATTTTTTAAATTAAATGTAATATTTTTTATATATTTTTAATATAATGTAATATGTTTTGTATTTCTTTCTAATAAAATGGTATTTTCCGAAATTTATTTAATAAACTGTGTTTAATAAATTATTATAGTAATATTATATATATATATATATATATATGATATATATATTATATAATATATATATAATATATATATATATATATATATATATATATATATATATATTAAATAAATTATATATAGTATACTATATATATATATATATATATATATAATATATATATATATAATATATATATATATAATCTATATAATAATATATATATATATATATATATATATATATATATATATACTATATATATATATACTATTATTATATATATATATATATATATATTATATATATATATATTATATACAAATATATAATATAATAATTATATATAATATATATATAATATAATATAGTAATTATATATATATATATATATATATCTATATATATACTAAATATATATAATATAATATATATAATATATATTATAAATATATATATATATATTATATTATATATATATCTTTAATAATAATTAAAAATATATGTTGTTTTTTTTTTTTACAATTTCTACCAGACTAAAAAGGCTAATCTATTCAATGATACTTTAATAACAACAATACTTTAATAATGAATAATAATAATATAAAAATATAATAATAATGAATAATAATAATAATAATAATATAGATAATAATAATAATAATAAATAATAATAATAATAATAATAATAATAATAATAATAATAATATAATAATAATAATAATAATAATAATAATATTTATAATAATAGTTATAATAATAATAACAGCAAACAAGTGGAGGACTTCTATTGTAAACGATACACCCAGATGCAACGTTCCTGCGGGTGCTGTACTCCCCATCCCGGGACATAGCC
>JABUQX010077856.1:20000-32500 GCA_015478945.1 Trachelipus rathkii
TTATAGAGATTTCTTCAAGATGGATCACTTTCCAAATAGAGTCGTATACGGAATATACTTATCTCATGTAGGCAGAAGATATACTATATCATTTCTGCAGTTAATCAGCTATTCGTGAGGCTCTAACTAAATTATATTCTATACTATCATTAAATAATGAGTGTATTTTACTGTAAATATTAGTCATTATTATGAGTTTAATAAATATATTATAAATATTTATACTATGATATAATTGAATGATGAGTCAGATTAAACGTTATATATCCGTGTATAAGAGGTACTAATCATAGATTTGGTAAAATTATTATTATATATTTATATATATACAATGATATATATGATAGTATCTATATTATATTATAATTAACTCAATTAATAAATATAATATATACTCATATTTATTTAATTTAGTATACTTTAACATAATACTATTGATTAATTACTCTACTATTTATGTAAGAGGTAATTCATAAGTATATAATATTATATATATAATAATATATTATTATATATATTATTATATATACTATATATATAACATAATATAATCTTATTATATTAATATATATATATAATTATATTATATATTATATATATTATATATATATAATAAATATTTAATAATATATATTATACTGTATATATATATAATAATTATAATATATTAATATTATATATTATTAATTCATAGTAAATATACTGTCTTATAAATCACTCACTACTATACTATATATCAGATGTAGAGCTGAACGTAATTAATATATATATATAATATTAATATTAATATATAATATAATAATATAATATAAATTATATATAATATATTAATATATATCTATTAATAATATTTTTACATATATAAAAATATTTTATAATTAATAAATATATATTTAATATATATATATTTAAAATAATTAATATATACCAAGCATATATTATACATTATATATATGGTACATATCCTCATCTAGGAATAATCATAACATATATATATGGTATTAATTATAATATATATATATTAATAATATAATATATATAAATTATTATATCATATATATATATTAATATATATATATATAAGTATAATATAATATTATAAATATTTATATAATATAATATATATTTATATATAATATATATATTAATATAGTAAATATATATTTATTTTATAATGAAATATACTGATGTATGTTATAGAATATATATAATAAATACAGTTAAGTAACACAGTATATCTATATACTTACTATATCACCTATATCTATATATATTATATATATAATTATATATATATATTAGTATATATATATATAATATAACAGTATAAACAAACATATAATGAATATTAGTGTGACTGGAGTATATTTGAGTTTGAAATAATAAAAACCAGAGGGCAGGTACTACAAATCAAATATTTCATGCAATTGAAAATATTAAATATAAATATATTTCTACATCATAAATTAGTTTAACAGTATATAGCAATAGTAAATCATTTTAGGTCACCATCCGTACCTTCACATATACATTTCAGACTAATATAAATATTACATAAAATGTGGAGAGAGTAGAAATAATGACAATGTATATATGAGGCTTCACCAAAGATAAGGTGAGACTTAATGTATGAAACTAACTTTCTCATATGATATTATTCTTAATTATCTCATCATTATAATAATTTATTAATAAATTAATATATATATTAATATATATATAAAAAGTATATTGTCATTAACAGTTTTTAAAGTTATTTCATTTAAGTGAAAAATAAAATCATTATAACTATATAAAAGAAATTTAATATACAAATTTTAAAAAATATATAATTAATTATAATTATATATTATTATATTATGATTTTAATAATTATATAATAGTATATATAAAAATATAAATTAATTATTATAATTAGCTTATATTATATATATATTATAAATTATAGCATTTATTATATATATAAAAAATGTGTATATATAAAATAAAAATAAAAGATAATAATTATATGGAAATCTCAATAATACCTTTTTAAGATTAAAAACAATCATATAAATCTTAAAAAAAATATATAATAAATATATTATATATTATTATAATTATTATTAATTATAATATAATGATTAATATTATTAATTTATATATTATAATTATATGATATATTAATATTTTAATTATATATATTTAATATTATATATAATATAATTATTAATTAGAGTATTTTATTATCTGAGAGGATAGATTGTAAGACTCATGTTAATAATTTTTAGTATCACTTCTATTATAATTCTTTATCTTAGTGAGTTAAGATATATATATTTTTTAATACCGTGTTTTATATAAAATATGTTATAATTATATATATATAAATTTACATAGTATAATAAAATAATATATATATATATATACTCACTATTTAATTTATATTATTTAATTTATAAATATAATAATAATTATTTATATTATAATTAGTATAAAGTGGATTATATTTATAGTAGTTAGATCTTAAAATTATTTTATTTGTTAGATTATCATTATTATATATATTATTACTATTATTTTTTGTTAATAAAAATGTATAGAGTAAATATTATTTATATATAATTATTAATTATTATTATTTATTTATATATATATATTATTAATTTTATATCTATATATATATACTAATTATTTATATATATATATATATTTAAATGTATATAATTATTTATAAATTATTATTATATTTTATATATGAATTATTTATAATTTATATATTAATTATTATACTATTATTATTATATATTATATATAATTAATTTATATAATTTATTATTACTATTAATATATATATTATATATTATAAATTATATATTTTTATATATTGATTAATTGTTATTATGTATATATTAATTAATATTAGTTGATTGTGTATATATGTAATGTAGATATTCATTAAGAGATTATATATATTCAATGTCTTATAATAGTATTATGACACGTTGAGAATAAAATCAGTTTATTTAATTCATTACTCGCATAATGACTTAATGAAGATAATATTTGAGTATATAAAGTATATAGATATTATTAGATATATGTTTTTTATAGGTCTAGAATATATTGTGAACAAATTTCCAAAGCGGTGTCAGTGTCGAGCGTCATAAGAACAACATTTAAGTTATTGATTGCTTTTTATCATAATTATCCTATCTACTCCTAATTATTATATTATTATAATATATTATATTTTATTATTATTATTATTATATTTATTAATTATTAATTAATTATGAACTTATGATAATAGGATGAAAGTATGTTCATTAGCATATGTTAATTATTTAAATGGAAATACTTACTTTAAATAAATGGCAAGGGCTTTATCATGTTTATTTATATTAGAGTAAAGATGAGCCAAAGCTTGTAGTAATACCATATTATTAGATTATATTGCCAAATCGTTAGTGGTGTGTATAGTGATATGAGTTGATTTTAGAGTGTTTTTATATGTGGGAGGTTGTGGTGTAGAATGATATATACTATATGTTTATTATTGTACAAGTTGTTCCGTTAGATCTCGTATTGGCGCAGCTATGTCGTTCATCTTTAAGTACTCTTTCTACTTAATATCGTCTATATTCTATAGGTGATAGTATTAATTAATATTTTAAATTATTTTAATTTAGTGATGTATTTTAGTAGGTGTTATTGATTATGAGTAGTATGTGAGGTGTGTAATCTTATATACGTGAGTATGTTGAGCTAGGAGTTGTGATTAGCTCGTAATATGTATCAATTGATCTATTAATTCTGTTAGTCATTCTCACTCGTATTATATTATTGAATTATCTAGTATAATACTCACCACTATATTATTCTCACTTATGATGTATAGTCTTCTTGTAGTGAGTTCTATGTATTCTTTCTGTACTCTCGTGATCTCTCAGTAATAATCTCTCTTTCTCACTCAGTCTTATTTCTCTTAGATTCTCGCTATCTGCTATTATATATAATCTCCTTACTATCTCATAATATATAATACTATATATACTTACAATAGAGTAATACAGCATATGAATATATATATATTCCTCTCTCTCTCTTCTAGTAATACTCACTTCACTAATATCATATCATCAATATCTATCGTATCTATATCAATATATATATATATCGTCTCTACTCTATAAGAACTAAAACTCTTTATATAATAATATTATAATATATTAATATATTATATATATAGTTATATATATATATTATCACTATCTATATATAATTCATCAATTATAAGTATATACTAGTCTATCTATTATACTTTATATTACTCGTAGTACTATTACTAATATCTATCTCTAATCTCATCTATATTATCACTTCATCATCTATATCTCTCTCTCTTCTCTCTCTATGGGATTATTTTTTTTAAAACTATTAATTATTAAATTATATATTTATATATAATAATATAGTATTTGTGAGAGACTTAGTTAATGTACGCAGGATTTAAATATTAGTTAAGATGATTATAATATTTAATATATATTTAAAATATTATATGTATCATTAATAAATTATATACTATAATAAATATATAGATTAAGAGTATATAATATATATATAAAATAATAGTAATGTTAATTATTAAAATGAGTATATTATATAATGATAAATATATATATAATATATATATTATTATAATAAGTTATTATATATATAGGTTGATAGGTTAATTAGCTGCCAAGCATTTAAAAATATATTGATAATTCTTAAATACTTTTAACGGTTAAAGAATGTTATCACTATCATGTATTATTGGTAATCTCACGAGTAAGTAATAAATATAGTCTGATGTGGTGACGTAAATAAAATTATTATCACGTTTTTCATCTATCACTACTCCTCAGCTGAATAGATATGTGGGGCTAATTATCCTACTATCAGTCTTATATGATTTTATCGAATTCCTTGTGCACTTCTAGTTTTAAACTTAATATTTGTTTTCTCTATTCATCATAGTAGCCCTTACCCTCACCCCTCAGTCTACCTCTTCTCTAAAATAATAATATATCATATTATACTAATATATATATTATATACGGTAGGGTCTAGTAGCTATGACATTACAAGCTGTAGTAATGTATTACCTGACATTCACGAAATATATTTTTTTCTCTGGGTTGACTGTGAGCTAGAGCGAGGAAAAAATTAATCTCTTTTATCACTTATACTTTCAGATAAAATATAAAGAGATTCAGTACTGCTTTGCAGTCCAATAAAATTATATACAAAATCTTAATATATATATAGAGACTGAGTTAGACATATACTGAGAGGAGTCGAGACGATCGAGCATCCTAGTAGTATATAGATATATTATTTTGGTTATAAATCTCCATAAAATTTAGATAAGTATATATGTATTAGGAACCTGGTATATGAGTATTGCCTATGAAATCAGGAGGTTCACTATATAGTGACTAATATAGTTTTTACACCTTATCTTAATAATAATATGAGGTCATCACGTCTCCAGCCCCTCTTCTCGCTTAGGCACGGGTAAATTATAGACACATGCAAATTACCAAATTTTTCTAATTGAATCTTTTTCAATTTTGTTTGAAGCTCTGAACAAAACTAACTATCAGAATTCCACATGCATTTACAAATTAAAACTATTTCTAACTTCAATTATCTCTCACGCTCTCGCTTAAAATTAATGAATATACCTAAATTTTATTAATTTATCTATATACTCTCTATCACTAATAATAGTCAAAAAAATTTACTGAGATCAATAAGTTGACAATAATTTATCAATTACTCTATGGCATATATATTTTATCTTATAAACGCACAGATAAATGCCTAGGTAGAAGTTAATGAAAAAGATTTTATTATTGAGCTTATCGCTCAAACGAGGGGTCATCATGTGCACTTTCATCTCTCATATCCTTAAGTAAGCTGTTCACTAGAGTTACCTAATGGTCACTATTCTGTCGGATTTACCTAATAGAATCATAGTTATCGAATCACGAGCGTTTATATTATAGGCAGGTTACCGTTCTTGAAATTTGACTTTACAATTGAGAAAAATCTTACAGCCGAAAGTTTAACCATTATATCATATAATTATCGTTATAGGGTTCAAAGGCCCGTCCCTTAAGTGTGAACATTACATAAAATACTCAATAAAAGGTATACAAATAATATATGTAATTATCCCAACTTTTACTTGCTAAAGAAATACTAATAATACACAATTATTTATTTCACTATCACAGATTATAATTAACCATGTTAATATAATACCATATTCGTTGTTATCCTATAATTAAATGGGCTAGAGATTGCTATCATTTTCACAATAGACTCACAAACTCAGTTATTATCGTGTAATAGCTAATAGCTCATTTCTAATATTTGATTCAATACGAAACTGAT
The DNA here is from genome assembly GCA_015478945.1 of Trachelipus rathkii. NCBI lineage: Eukaryota > Metazoa > Arthropoda > Malacostraca > Isopoda > Trachelipodidae > Trachelipus > Trachelipus rathkii. The sequence continues at coordinate 26,430 of JABUQX010077856.1, forward strand.
ATATATTATATATATATCTAAATCTATATCACTGGAAATAAATATGAGTATTACAGTGGCTGATTTCAACTTTATATCTTGAGGTAAGTTTTTTTTTTATAACTTTATATATATATATATTATATTACATATATATCATATTTTAAAAATATAGAAAAGAGATCGCGCATATGAACAATTTCCTAAAGAAGGGAAATATAAACTTTATATCTTGTTTATCTTATCAGCATAAAAGTTTTATAACGCAATCTCTTATTTTATGTCTTCTTAGAGATTTAGAATTAATATCATAATGTATATAATCTGTGAGGATATATATTAATATTTAAAATAATAATATTATTTATATTATATATATATAATATATAATATATTATATATATATATATCTATATTATATTATATAATATTATTATATATATCTATATATATATATGATATATTCATATATATCACTTCTTATAATACATATTATATATATATATATATATAATAACTATTATATAATATATGTATAACTATATATATATAACTCTTATAATTTCTATAAAATGTATTAATATTTAATATATATATGTATTAATATATATTAATATATAAAGTATTAATATTTTAATATATATGTATATATATATTTTATATATATATATATATATATATATATATATATATATATAATATTATATTATATATATATATATATATATTATATATAATATATATATATATATATATATAATATACTATATATATTAAGATTATATATATAATATATATTAATACTTATATATATATATTATACATATAATATATATATATATGTCAAATTGAATGGAGAAGATATTAATTGTATAGCATCATATATAAAACAACACTATTGACTATTATGAATATAATTTATATATAATATTAGTATTATATATATATATATATTATATATATATAGTAAAATATATACAATTTTTAAAAACTAGAATAACATATGAAGCCAGTAAGTATCGCTTATTAATTTTATGCGCTTTAATTAAAATGTATATCAATTTTATACAAAAGCTTAATCATATTTATTTCGTTTGCATGTAATAGCACAGCCCGAGGTAAAATTGTCTCTCCCACATAAATACTTCTGCAATTATGGCAAGGAATGTTATATATACATTGAGAATAAAGGCTATTTGATAAGTAGATAATATTTAAAATTTTCAAAATTGTTGAAGTTGGAAAATATATAAAGAAATATATATACACCATTAGTTTTGTGTCAGATATACTCAGGTTTGTGAGAATGTGAGCTCTTAACCTTACAATTAATAGCCTTAATGATCCGAGTTCCTTAGATATATATATATATAATATAATTGAATATAATATTATTATATAATTATACTATATATATATATATAATATAATATAGTATTTAAATATATGATATATGATAATTATATATTATATACTATATATATTATAATAATATAATAATATATATATATTATAATAAATTATATATATATTAATTTATAAAATTTTATTTTCACAGAAAGTTAATGTATAAAAAAAAATAATGCTACAAAATAAGAAATAGTCTAAATAGACTCAAAAATAGATTAGTAGTAGCGTATTGTTTTCTACTCTGATTAAATAAATAAATCAATTCTAATCTAAAAAACCGTTTCTTTTGCCGTATCGTTATTATTTTATCAATACAAGTTTAATGTATTACCACACGGGTTTTATATGATAATGTTCTAGGTAAGATAAATAATTTAATAAATTTTCTAATAAGGTCTTATCATCATTTTTATCCTACTATATCTCAATTATAAATTAAATTACATTTTCTACCTCTTTTCCGCAAACTAACCAGATAATTTCAGTTTAACGATAATAAATATTTATCACTCAATTGCTAAGTAAATATTATAAATACTTATATATATATAATATCAGTAAGTTATATATAAATATATACATTATTATATGTATATAATTATATAATTTATATATATAATTGAATTATTAAATATATATATATATATATATATATATATATAATAATATATTAATATATAATATATATATTAATATATATATATATATATAATAATATATTGTAATAATATATATATAACTATATATAATATAATTAGTATATTTAATTATATTAGTATATATATATATTTTATATATATATAATATATATATAATATATATATATATATTAATATAGTTATATAATATATATGATATATATGTTATATTATTATTTATATATATAGTAGTATGGATATATTATTATATATAATTAATTTTTATATATTATAATATATATATATTAATAATTAATATTATATATATATATATAATATATTATTATATATAAGTATATATTATATAATATAATAGTATATTAAATTTAGTAGGGTATGGATGTTTTTGAGGTCTTGTATTATATGTATATGGATAGTTAACAGGTAGGGTTTAATATATATATATCATATATAATATATGTATTAATTATATATAATAGTATTATATATTATTTAGATATATATATATATATTAATATTTTAATATAAATTATAATATTATATTTATATAATAAGATATATATTATATATATATTATTATATTAGGTCATAGTATATTAATATTAATATATATTATTAATATAATATATATATATTAATATATTATATACCACTGGATGTATGATATGATATATGAATATATTAATATATATATATATATAATTATATATATTATATAATATATAATATTATTATATATATTATATATGTTATATATATTAATATTAAATATTTATATATATATAATAAATATATATAATATTAATAATATATATTATATATAATATAGTATATATATATTAAAATATATATATTATATATATTATTAATATTAGTTATATATATAATAATAATATATATATAATATTAAATATATATATATAATATATATATATATATATAATATATATATATTTATATTTATATTATATATGTATATGATATATAATATACACCTAGAAATTCATGTATTCATTTAAACACCACTAATATCTAATACTTTCATATCCTAATATTTTACTATATATCCTATTTAATGAGACCTATATACACGGTTTGTCACAGTTATATATTGACTATAAATAACTATAAACAACTCTACACTATTAATATACATTTTTACCCATGTATTATATTATATATATTATATATAATTATATAAATTAATATATACTATATTATTATTATAATTAATATATATATATATATATTAATATTATATATTAATTAATTATAATATATATATATACTAGTATCATATATACATATAATTATTATATATAATTAATATTAATATATATATTATATATTTATATTAATATATATATTAATATTAACAACATTTTGTGAAAAGGGTAATCGGATAAAGAGCAGAATTTTTTTAGTTATATTTTATTGTGAATAATCTTTAAACATCTCACCATCAGAGACTATTAAATATATTACTACTCATCCAGCTGAGAGAGATCCTCATATTTATAAAAATATTCTACCTGAGTACGAACTAGCGGTGTGTGAGAGATTTAGGATTTACGAGTTATCACTTCATAGCTCTGAGTAACAGTAATGGGAAAAGGTGGCTATAATCATTCATTATTTCACCTCTAAGATTTGAGAACAGTTGATTAGGTATAGGACTTCACATATTCCCGTATAAGCCCCAAACCATTCTTATTACACATCAAGGCTGATCATTATGACTTACCGACTATTACTTCTCATCGATATAATATATACTAATTTAAATCATATAACAAATATTCCATCGTTCGGTAACTCTATGATCATATTACTATATATATATTCAAAAATCCTTATTAAAGTCGTTAGCACTATTATCTCCAGCACTCCACTCTATAGGATATTTTGGTAAGAAGGGCCGATGATTTATTGCGGGTTTCTTGTAAATAAGGATGTAATTCTGTTTGTCTAGGGGATTATCAGTGAGTCTCGCTGTTTAGCGAGAAGAAGATCTTTTCTTTATAAGTTCTAACGATTCAATTCTAAAGAAAGTATTACAAGGTGAACGAAGTGAGCTCCTGATATGAAAGATAAAGTACTACATATAAATATTTTTAATAGATTTTAATAGATGAATGATTAGGCAAAAAAGCCCCATACATAACTTTGCATATTATATATTACTAGACGGTATCCAGATTACCGAATAAAATTACAATATTTTAAATAAAATAAACTAATGCTAAGTTTATAATTAATTTAGCAAAGAATTTTAATAAGAACCTGAAGAAGTAAATTTATAATATTTATTCTTTAATATTCATTATAGAATAATAATATTAATGAATAATAAATTGATAAAAAATAATAAATCTTTCCATAATTTAGGCGATAGATATTTGATGCAGTCTTTTTAGCCGATCTTGAGTGATGAAGCTCAAGTTCCGACCTCGGTGTTCTTGTAACGTGACACACACCCCTTCTAAGAAGACATTGGGGTATGAAACCAATCGTCTTGGCACTTCTATGTCGTTGAACGACCCATTGAAGCCAACTATCACGTTACCATCTTCATTCTCGAACTGGAGAATAAGCTTCATACTACACAATATCATCCTGGAATTCGTGGGTCTTTCCTCGGGTGGACAACAACCAGTTTGCAAGATGAACTTTTCGTTTTTTCTACGGCGTTTGTACTGTGGCATTATTCTTACCCACATTGACGGGTTTCCCATTTCGCGTCCTATGTTTAATTTTTCTTTCTCCTGTACTTCTACTCCCTGTTCCATAAATAATTTCAGTTTAAATGGGTGTAAAGTGGTGTTGTTGCTTTTTAAACGCATTTGATTTGTTTCGTCCGGACCTTTGTTGCTCTGTAGTTTTCTCTATAAATCTCCAACCCGTTGTCCATGGATAACCTAAATTTTAAAAGATGGTATAGGCGGAGTCATCCTCTACAAGCATCTGGATTGATTATCAGTGCTTGACTCTAAGTAAAACACTTCGATGGGATTCGTTTTGTCGATTCACCTCGTTTAAGGCGCAGGCGGGCTTTACCGACTCGTCATTGTTACAGATAACAGGGTCGTCTCCCTGGATACTCCTGACGCTGGTTATCTCATTCCCATAATCATTGCTAGTAGCATCTTTAGAGTCCACCGCTACCTTTGTTTCAACGTCGATGACTTCGGGTCCGAGGGTACCTTCGATGTTTCCAATCGTTAGATCATACAGTGCGTCATCCAAACAGAGTGCTTCTACCTCTCCTGTGTAAAATGGCGTTTCAACAAAAATATGTGCTTCCGGTACTATCCTCAAGGTACTGTCAAGCAGTAACATCTTCCTAAAGTTACCTGTGAATCGTCTTTCATCGACAAGGTTGCGTTCAACAATTACACCATTGCATCCAGTATCCATTAAAATGTTGACGCGTTGACCGTTTACTTTTCCATGTGCAATGGGTATTCGGTTGTCACCTTTCGAGATTTGTTGACATGACAGTGATATTACCGGTATGGATTTACCTTCTACGGTGATCTTGCCTTCATGGATGAAATTACGTACATCGTCAGCTTCTTCGTTAATTAAACAACAGGAGGCAGTAACCTTATCCTGGGGATGGGTGGTGAATTGTGTCGCAGCACTTTCAATTGACGCGTTGACCGTTTACTTTTCCATGTGCAATGGGTATTCGGTTGTCATCTTTCGAGATTTGTTGACATGACAGTGATATTACCGGTATGGATTTACCTTCTACGGTGATCTTGCCATCATGGATGAAATTACGTACGTCGTCAACTTCTTCGGTAATTAAACAACAGTAGGCAGTAACGTTATCCTGGGGATGGGTGGTAATTTGTGTCGCAGCATTTTCAATTTCGTTGAGGCCCTGACGTCTTAAATTCCACGTTTTATCGTGATTGTAGTTTCTGCCATCTTTTTGTTTGAGGTTGCCTTTTCCTTCTCGGGATGAATAACAGATCTTATGGTCATGACCCCTCTCTCCGCAATCTCCGCAGGTCT
>JABUQX010077856.1:40000-47500 GCA_015478945.1 Trachelipus rathkii
ATAATATATTATTATTATATAATATTATTTATATATATAATATTTATATATAATTAATATATTTTATATTAATATATATATTAAATATATATATATATTGGTGAGTGTTGAGTGTATAGTTTAGGATTTATATTATATATTGTATTATATTTAATTTATATATTATACTTATATATTATATTATATATATAATTATATATTATATATTATAATTATATATATTATATTTCTATAAATATAGTATTGTCTGGTGATCTAGTATTATATGGTAGAGTAGTTATAGTGTATTTTGTTACGATTGAAACCCGGAGTTCTCGAGTTCAGAGTGTCACTAATGCTTAGCTGAGGGGGTGGCTCATTTTAAATCTGAGCAAGACGGATTGCCGATGAAGAGATAGCTCACAATCACTGACAACACGTAACGACAGTGATCGAACTTGGGTCTTCGCTTAGTGGTGGGCGAGTGCTCTGACGCGAGGCTACGGACGCAGTTTTGTGGCTTGATCCATTTCTTCTTGCTATAATCGAGCCGAACTTCGCTGATTATGTAGGAAAATTTCAATAAATGAATGAAAATGCGCCATTAAAAATTCAAATGAAATCTCGAAGAGAAGTAGAGCGTAAGAAAGAAGAAGTTACTCAGCTTCAATGAATCCATCAATCCTAATACGTTAAGAAATCTCCTTTATTATTAGCTTTCATTGGCTGTGAATTCATCTTCTGAAGATTTTAATACATAACAGTTTTTATTATTTTTCAAAATATATTTCTGGTGACTGTAATGTCTTTCAATAGTATGTAAGTCCTAAAATTTTCAGTTATGATTTTTAAATTTTGCTTTTATTTAAAAGAAAAGAATTTGATTTAAGAAAAGAATATTGTTTACCATTTTCATTTAATTATGTAGTTGATAATTATCTTCTTATTCCGAGTTAATTTTCATTATAAATTTCTAAAATATAGTTGTTGATATTCTTAGTTATTGATTTTTCTTTTTGTTGTTTCAAGAAGATGCAATTTAGATTTTAAAAACTTATTTCTTTCTGTATCGCGTAAATTTCCAAACCTTTGCTTGTTATCTCTGCAGATTTGAGTCATGTCTCTCTCTCTACAGATTTCTTTCTTCTGAGTCCTCTCTTTCAAATTCTCCCGCTCTGGTTTTTAGTGCGTGCATTTCAGTGGAATCGTTTGTCAGTCAGCTGTATGATACTTTTGTAGTTCAGTCAGCATGTTATGGGTAGTGGATGAACGGGTGCTTAAAAATCTACGTTTGTGAAGTCGTTCCTTTTGGGTGACTCGATTGGCCTTAGTGGTTAGAAGCATCCGCTTATTTGATACTAGGGCGACGCGGAGGTCAATGTTCGATCCGCGGATGGAGATTGTAAAATCTCCTGTGTAACTCAGTCAGTAGATTATTGTAATGGTAGTGGTTGTTTTTGGTAAGTTATATCCTATACGTGGAGAACATAGATTGTTTCATTTTTAAGTATTAGTTTGATAGAATAAATTGTTCCTCTCAGTTTGTATCTGGAATTTTGCTATGTCACAATGAATACGAGATTCAACGATTTGCAAAATCGGTTTGAATGAATATTCTTATGAAGGAAAGGTCATATTTTAACACTAAGTATCTTCAGTGTTAAGGGTAGATGAAAGATTGGGCCCAGCGGACGAACTTCCCCTGGCAATTCCACTGAGAACCTGAAAGAGAAACAATAGCATTGTATAGCAGTTAATCTCCGGCCAGTTTGCGAGATAAAGTAATCCCTGGAGCCGCGTGTGTGCATGTTGGAGGTGTTTAGCTTAGGGAGGTCTGGTCTTGAGTTTTACGCATCTGATGCTTGGCAACAAATCCCAAGTGGATGGGATAGACGAGTAACAGTTGCCTACTTGCACGTAAGAGCCGTAAACTCTATACTCTCTTTCATTATATACTATTATATATATATTATTATATTTTTATATTCTTATAATATAATTAATATATATTATTATATATATATTTATATATATATATAGTATTTATTATTAGATATATTTTGTTTATATTTTATTTAGGTATTTATTATGTATATATATATTTGTGTGTTATATATTTTTGGTATACCGTTTTGTCTTGTTTTCATTTAAGAAGAATGGGAAGCGTAGTAATATTTATCTTCAATACTTCCGGACTTTCTGTTGAAATGCTGGAACTTTCAGAGCGGTGACAGGATCATGTAACAAAGAGGTGTTAAAGAATAGACAATATCAGGGTGGTTTGGTGTGTGGAGAGTTGGAAGGAAATAAATAGCATTTGTAAAGTGAGAGACATATCTGGAAATCACCGTTGATTCTCAGGAGTCGAGAGGAATATACCAAGTTTGTCCTTATCATTTTAAGTAACGTTTGATTTCATTTATATATGATCTGATGTTAAATTTTTAATCTCTTGAAATTTAATCAATATCCTTTGCGTATGACGTATTTTGTCTTGTTACTTTTCTGATTATTCAAGAGGCAGGGGTCACTTCTATTCTTTTTTTAATTTATATGGCTAATCATAAAGTTCTTAGACTTTATTTTAGCCGCATTTTATGTTTTGTTTTGTTTGAGTTGAATATTATTTTTCTCTTCGATATTGTAATAACTTAAAGATCGTAAGTTGAATGTGAGATGCAAAGTTTATATCGGTGAAGAGGGGTGATGTGAGCCTCTATATTACCTGATAAAGTTGCTGCTGGAACCCTGCTTAGGGCGCTTATAGTTGAAAGGAAGGCAAGCAGTCCTCAATTTGCTTAAAAAGTTTGGGTTTAAAGAGGAAGGGACAGAGAGAGATAGGCCAGACGCTCATTCGTCTTTCAAATTGAAGTCGTAGATGTTGAGAGTCTGCTTCAATTTTGAGTACAGAAAGTCAGACAAGGAATATTTTGGGATGTAGTTTTGCATGCTAGTTTTAACACTCAAATACCTCATTGATAAAGAACATCCTATCGGGTGTAAAAAAAGAAGAAAATGAATAGAATAACTTTCCCTAATAGGAAAATCCGGGAATGCTACTATATGTTCGAGTTTATCGAGTTTTCCTGAGGAATACCTTAGAAGAGGTAGCAAGAGCATTGATAGTTTCTAATCTTGGCCAGTCAGGTTACATAAAATTCTTAGAGAAGCATGTTGGTTGAGCCCCGCGGACAGTCCCCGCTGATCCCATTCGATATAAGCGCCGGATGTTCTATCATAATGCCATTTTTTTCCATATATTATAACGTATTATATACTTGTGAGAATCAATTTTAAATATTTTTACTTATTACCCTGTATTCCTTTTAAGAGGCGACAAAGAAAGAAAGTAGATGATAAGATTTATTTCAAACTCAATATATTAGGAGGTTTATTTGTTTCATAGTTTTTAGGGAGGTTTTATATTTATAGGTTTATATTGTATATAGTATTTACATTATTTTGATTATATTATGTATTATATGATATAATTTATAGTTTAGTATTATTTGGTATGGTAGATAGATGTGTATAGAGGTAGATATATGTGTATATATATTAGATATATTTTATATTTAGAAATACTAGTATTATTATATATGTGGTAGTGAGTTTATATTGATATTGTTTCGTTATATTATTTATTAGTTAGTATTGATATTATTATTATTATTTATTATATATATATATTTATCTTATTATTATTTTTATATGTGTTTTTCGTGGTGTGTGTGTTGTGGGTGTGTGTGTGTGTGTGGGTGTGTAATTCGAGTGCACCTCTCACTTTGAGGAATATTAACTGTTTTTTAGAGTCAGGATAGCAAAAGACACATTAGAAAATTGTCTAATTATCCAGTTGTATTTTAATATTAATCTTCTTTTTGAGAACTTTTTTCTATCCATTTGGCTTAAGCACTATTTTGTACAGCCTTTTGTTTTTTACTTTTAAACGCTACGTGGGTTTTTTATATTGAGTAATAGTAATAAGTGGATCTGATTTTAATGCCTATTCAGATTGTGATCATTAGAGTAATTCATTACTTAGTTTGTTTTAATCTTATTTCGCTGTTTATTTTTGCCTTATTGACAAATCATTTGCATTATATTTGCCTCACCAAGAGTTCCCAGTCTAATATTACATAGAAGCTTCGACAAATGTTTAGATAGTTCTTGTCGAAAAATGGCCGAGATGATCGTGCTGGTGACTGACAGGTTTAGCGGCTACAGCTGAAAAAGACTTATGCTAACAGTCAGACCTGCTTGGGTCATTTCCTGATTTTCTTCACTGGCTGGGGTCGGTGGATTTTCCAGTGATGTAAAAGGTGATTTGGTCCATGGAAGAAGGAGGCCCTGCGAACACATATAACAGACGTCAAGCACAGTAATTTACGTCAGCATGATATTATTTGGCCGGTAGATAGTTTTTGGTTGCTGGGTATATTTTGTTTCTTACAATTAAGTCATGTTAGTTTTAGTGATTAGCAATTCACCGGGGCCATTATCCTTATTGTTATTTGATTATTTTTATGGTTTTGTTGAACGTTTCGTCTCTAGGCGTATACATTTATTGGTTTTCTTTGGTTAAACCCTTCTCTAATGCATGACAAATTGAAGGTATTTCTATCTGTTTAGACCCTCTGATCTAGCATACACTGTGTTATTCAGGATCCCTGAAAGTGGACTGTAATTCCTGAGGAAACAGTGAGAGCATTCTTATAGCAAAATGCCAAGTGAGATAGATGCAGTTTGATGAGAGAGAGCAGACAACAGTGTCCTATTAAGTTAGAATCATTAGTGGATTAAGTAAACATTTTTTGCAATATTTTAGATATTACGTTTCCATTTTGCATGTTTCCTTAGTTTGGATTAGTGTTTTCTACAAATATAGTCGATAAATTGACTGATTTTTTATAGTTACGAGAGACTTCTGCCACGTTCCTTTCGAAGATCTTTACTAGGAATTCTAGTTCATGTGAATTGCTTCCTGAAGTAGTAATGAGTAAGGAAAGAGAAATGCGCAACGTTGTCTTAAGTTTTAAGTTGATTGATTTTGAGATCTGAAAAACTGTCGAACGTTTCTTCCCAAAAGACTCTTCTTACTGGGAATTAAGCCATGTGAAAATGCTCCTGGAGTTAAGTAATAGAGTAAAGAAAGAAGAAACGGGCGATTTTCTTTTCAGTTTTAAGAAAAAATGAATGCTTTAGTTTTTGCTTTATATCATTTTTCGCTTTTTATATTAGTTTTTAACCAATATTTAGATCATAATTTCCTGACTTAGAGAGTTTCTTTTAGTCGAAAACGATACACAAAAAAGCTTTGACCAAATGTTTCTAGGAATCCTTTTCGAGAAATGGCCTGAATTATTACGCAACTAGTACTGGTTCGATTAACCGAGGCTACAAGTTAGCCGTAAAAAAGAGAAATGGCCAAGGAAAACACCTTATCGAAATGTAGAAACACAGTCAAAATTTAGGTGAATATGAGAGAATAAATTTATTGGTTTAGTATATAGTTTGTTTTGTATTCTATTTTGTTTATTTGTCTTGTTTTAAGTACGATTTTAATGATGTACTTTAGATCAGCTACCGACTACTCCTAGCGAAGCTATTTCAAAGTTGTGTTTGGGAAACACCGAAAGTTTCTTTCCGGTTGGTTTAAAGCAATACATAGAGGAGTGGCCGCCTCTAATATATAAGCCTTGTTAGCCAACGTAGTGAGCATTTTTTACCTGTAGAAAGGCTCCGGAAAATGATGGGAGAAGCCTAAGGTTATCACCGACACATGAAAGTAAATCCTTATAATATAGAATTTAAGACAGATTTTAGTAGGTTTAGCCTACAATTGCTTTGCACTTTGCTTTGTTCTGTAAGTCTAGTTATTCTAGTTGTTTCATAGATTTTTTGTATAAACTTCTTAACTTAGATTACGGTTGTATATTATGCTTATAGCTGTGTTTGTGAGACATCGCAACGTTCCTCCCGACAAACCATAAATGTTTGAATAACATAGTACCGAGGCGAAAAGACCGAACGGAGACTATAGCGAAGACCCCTGGTGTCTTATCCTCGCCGTAAATATATTGGAATGACGCTGACGTAGAGACAGGAGATATAAGAGGGGACTACAGCGAAGACCCCACTCTCCTCCCTCAGCCTGTCCAACTGGTTTCAGATAAGAGAACACGTTAGATGTAAAATAACACATATTAGTGCGCTTTTACGTAGATATAGAGCATAGAAAACATAAGTTTCATTACTTTTAAGATTATTTCGAAGATATTTTTAATCTTAAGCAGATATTTTTAATTTTATGTAGATAGGGAATATGGAGTCTCGATTAACATGCTCATTTTAAACTTAATTTGTTTCATAATTTTAGTCAATATTTGGTCCGTAATACCAAAATATTGAAAAAAAAATTTTTTCCGCTAATTGTATTTTATTATTTTGATTACGATATCCCACCGGGGTTACACCTCATATGAAGGGGAGGGCCCAGATGTTTTAAAAGATGTTTTAAAAATCATTTCAAAAAAGAAAAGAGTTTCTTTTAAAAGAAAAAATAATAAAAACAATAGTCGAATTTTCCTCATTGAAAAAGAATAACTAATTTTTGTAAATTTTACAACTAATCTTAAAAACGGGTTAGATGCATGACATAAAACAAGGAATATTTAACATTCCATGCACATTTTTTCTTGTTAGAATTAAAATAACACACTTTAAAAAACCTAACACTTAAAGATTTATATTTGTTTTAAATGCATGAACTAACATTTTAAAACCTAACATTTGTTTAATTGTAGAACATAACTAGAATTAGTTTAGATCACTAAGCTTCGTTTTAATAAACAAACTAACATTGTTTTTTAAAAATTTAGTTAGTTGATACGACTTTAAATACTAACAGCTTAATATTAACGTTTTGATATTAACATTTTTAATATTAACTTTGTTTTAAATGCATGACATAATATTTTGTAGAGTTAGTAGCACTAACACTTTTACTTTAAAGTTAGAACTAAAATTCGTTTTTGTTAAATACTAACAACTTGTTTTTAATTTCAGTGCATGTCTATTAACTTAGATAACTTAGTCATTAAAAAATAGTAGTATTAACACTTCTACTGACATAGTATAGAGTTTATTATACTAAACTTTTTTATTAACATTTTGATATTAATATTTTTATATTAGCATCTTTGATATTAACATCTTCCCAATGTTTTGAATACTAACAATTTTATTACTGACGAGTAGTTAACCCATTAACGGCCAATGTCCCATTTTTGGGACGCAGCTTTATACATCCTTGAAATTAAATACGCCTAAAAATTTAATACTTTTTTGTTTTCAGAAGCAAGACTAGAACCCATTTCAAGTATTTAGCACAAAATAATTATATATTTTTAAGTATCTTTGAAATTATATTTCACTAAATTTGCCAGATTTTCGGTTAAAACACAATCAGTAACGTATGCGCTCCCAGTACGCTTCTTACAGTGACAAGGTGTGGTTTAG
>JABUQX010077856.1:50000-51809 GCA_015478945.1 Trachelipus rathkii
CTGCCAGTAATTTTAAGAATAAGAAACTAGTGTTTAGTATGTCTTAAAAAACATTCATAATGAATGTTTATCGCTTTTGTAGTGTTTAGAATTTAAAAGTAGCAATAGTTCCTAACATGGTATACGAATGAAACTTAAAGTTCAACGACCAAGTATGGTAATGCAGCTTTAATATTTTTTTATTTTTATAATAAAGCTTCACTAACAATTAATTTAGTTAATGACCAAGGTATATAGGCCAGTAAAGTAGGAAACTAACCACTATTAAAAAATAATGATTGTGGTAAAAGTAGTAATAAACTTTAAAAATTTATAGACCAACCGCTTACAGTAACTTTTTAATGTCAAACTAATCAACCGATCCTTTAAAAAATTTTGATAAAAAATAATAAGAAGGGTTATAAAGTTAATAAATAAATTTATGAACGGTTAAAGGCGATAGCCACCCCACATATTTATTATAAACCACCCAGTCTACGGACTTAGAGAAGAAAGTTTAAATAACTATTCCTCCCGCAAAGACCCCATAAAATTTTAAGTATAAAATGTCCAGAGCGCTGGAAAACATTAAAATGATGCATTGCCTCCAAGGCTATACCTTTTTCTTTCTGAAGACAAAGAGATTACACCCTTGCATGGCTCACATCAAATACAAAGTATCCTATTTTCTCTATATATTCAAACTATTTTGTTTGTACTAAACTTGTTCAGGAAAAAACTCTTCACTCCTTCAAAGATGATCTAACCAAAAATCTAATGGGATTTTCTTTCTTATTAGTCATCTTGTATCAACACTCTACAAGAGATTCATAGTTAAAACTTGACTCTTTCTCTTTGTGTTCATCACTCTTGTTTGTTTTTCCAAGAAACACTCTCTGGAAATATGCAATAGCTACGCATGAATCAAAACTTTAATCAAAGTTTAATTTTCTGGAAGGGAGTCGATATAGTGATTTTCGATACTGAGCCAGTATATAAAGAATGCAGTCGCTATTGCACATTTGTTTATATTTCACGGCGACATAGTGCCGGCATACCTAACATTATTTCACTTTTACTCAACACTTTCCCACGACAAAATCGGTTTCCAAGCGGAACAAACTCTTGCTCCACATACATGTTTGGGAATGTTTTGTGCTGTTATGGCACCATCTTTTCTAAAAGCCTTGTGGGATAAAGGTTAATTTTCTATACTGTAGAGGCTAGATGCCCCGCCCGCAAGACGCACCCTTGCAATAACAATTCGGTCTCTAGGTGAGAAGGACGCCGAGAGGGCCTCATTCTACCTGCTGAGTTCACGCTGCATTGATGTGTGAGTGCTTGTGAAACGAAAGTGATTAACCAAGTGTAAAAGAGGGGGGTTCGAGAACTCAGAAAAGACTATACAGTATCGTTAATACTTATTGCTTAGGTGCCTGCACTTATACCACTGATTTCCATATATATACTATATAAAATATATAAATATATATATATATATATATATATATATAATATATATATATATATATATATATATATATATATATATATATATATATATATATATATATATATATATAAAAAAATAAATATATATATATATAACAGTTATCATATATATAATATATATATATATATATATATATATATATATATATATATATATATATATATATATATGTTATATATATATATATATATATATATATATATACAAAGTATATATATATATATATATATATTAGCGGCGCACGAAAACGCGAAAAGCGTTTCATACGATTAAATGTATGAAACGGTTAAACACCCACTCCTGAACGAAGTACACTA
>JABUQX010077857.1:0-12500 GCA_015478945.1 Trachelipus rathkii
GTAATAATAATATCAGTAATATTAATAATTATAGATGATAATTAATAATAAATAATTAATAATAATTAAATATTATATATATATATAATTAAATATAATAACTAAATAATATAATAATATTATAATAATTAATATAATAATTAAATATAATATAATATTATAATATAATATGATATATAATAATTAATAATAAATTAAATATATTTAGGTTAATTATATTAATTATAAGTTTTATTTTAAAAGTGTGTTCATATAAAATAAGTATAAATATACATTTGGCATTATTTTCAGATTTTCTATTATTATTAATAAGATATATAACTAAAATTATATATATATGTGGATAAAATATATATCAATAAGTCACAATTTTAGAACATTATTTTTATTTCACAGTATTGTCAATATTATATTTTAATATTATTTTTTTCTATTTTGAATTTTACTATATCTCGAGTGAGTCGGCGTTTGAATTGCCACTTCACAAATCATATTTTGTATTTTATTTTAAATCAAATAGTGATTATTTTACATATCGATATAATATCGATATTTTTTTTTCCAAAACTTCCCAATTTTAACCCGGGTTTTACCATAAAAAGCCCAGAACCTGGTGGGCGTTGGTGGGGACTAGCTTCTTTGGTGGGGTGTCTGGTGTAGGCAGACTGACTCTAGTTTCTAGGTAAACAACTACTAAAGTTATTGGTAGCTAACCTTAACTAGCTTCCATGACGCCTCAGATATGAGTGGTGGACAGTGACAATGTTCAAATTTAAAATAATATAAATTTAAATATATTACTTAATTACTTTACTCTAATTATAGTTCCTGCTATGTCATTATCTATCACCAGAGAGATTAAATTAACCTTGCTAACAATAGCTATGCCATTTACCTTTTCAAGTTTCACCAATTAGGCAACAATATTCATTCAGCAGTGAGAATTTGACAATGTCTGTTAAACCAAATAATAGTGTTTAATTTTTTGATTCTATATTACCTATATTATTAATAGTATTTATATCGAGTGAATAGTCAATCATAATCATTAAAAGGATGGCAAATTCAGCATTATTATTGATATTTTATTTTTCGTCAAAATATGAATTTTAAAAAAAAGTCCAAAAAAAGCCCAATAAGAACCCAAAAAAGCCCAATAAAAACGCAAATAAAACCCATACAAAAAAGCCTCCAAAAAACCCGCTGGGCTGGGGTTTTTGGTCCAACCCCGGGGTTTTCCAACCCTGATATATATATATATATATATATATAGTGTTTATATAAGGTATATATGTATATATATATAGATAGATATATAATATATATATAGTTGTATTATATATATATATATATATTATCACTAATTATATATATAATAAATATATATATAATATTTATATATATAAGTATAATATATATATATATATTATATAATATAAGTATATATTATATATATAATAATAATATATAGATATATATATATATATATAGTATAGTGATATATATAAATATAATATATATATATACTATAGTAGTTATATATATTATCACGTATAATATATCGTATAGATATATGAGGTATATATAATAGATATAGTGTACAAAGGACTGATCTCTATAATGTTATAATGGGGCCTAGTTTTTAAGGAGATCACTTGATGTGAGGCATATAATAGATGGGTTTTGGAATAAGGCGAAACGCTTCTTTATTATTTCTTTATTAATTAGCGTTCTTTTACTATTTTTACATGAACACAAACAAATTAATGATTTCACTATTGGTTTTAAAAATGTTATTTTCTCACTTTTAATAAAATACTTGGTAATAGTATGTATTACAGTTATTAAAATTTTTGGACCGGGAGAGTGTCATAGTGATGGGCTCTCGGGCTCTTTTTCCCTAACTGCCCTCTGTGCCGTGGCACAGGCGTTTTTTGGGACAGAGTCACCGATCGGTGACCTTGGATACTATATAGCAAAAATAGAAGGAATGAAACAATTATTGTCGGCTTTGTCAACTGAATACTTTAATACAAAGGTTGCCCTTGACACATTCACAACTTTATAAAATTTTAATAATCTATTTACCGACTACGGTACATAATGGTTATCTTTAAAAGTTGCCTGTAACACCCCTTCTGACAATTTTTTAAAAAACGTTTAGGATAGAGGAGACAGTAGCTCACTAAAGTTAGAGGATAAAACAAATAAATTTTCCTTAAAAAATAGCTCTCCTACTGAAGCACCCTTTTTAATCTTTCTACTGCAAACACCTTTAATACATCCACATCTCTCTGCTCTTCGGCTGCATCCTGATTCGTAGTTTTTTTTTTTTTTTTATTTTTTTGGGGGGGGTATACCTTTTTCTATTTTCCCTTTATTAAAAAAGAACTTTCTTCGACCGTTACGAATATTGATGCCTTCATATTATTTAATATTATCATTAAACTTAACTGTTCTATAACAATCATCCTAATATTTAAAATAGCTGACTTGGCCAAATATAATACTAGACACTTTCATTAATTAATTATCACCATCATTTTATTTTATTCGTTATTAAGTATTGATAAATGCAAATTATGTTTATTATTGAATGTTGAATGTTGAATGTTATTTATTAGATTTGATCTTGTTTGGTTACTTTTATATCTATTATTATCGTCATCACTTGTTATTATTATTATTGTTATTGATATTTATGGGTTATTGTTATTAATTATATTATTATTAGATTATTATTATTATTATATATTATTATTTATTGAATTATGTATTTATTATTATTATTATTAGTGATTATAATATTATTATTATTGATTATTATTAATTATTATTATGAGTACTTAGATTATTATATAATTTATGTATTAATTGGTATTTATTGGCCCTTATTATACTAGAAAGTGATATTTTGAAAAGTCAGACTCCGATAATGGAGGTGAAACGCTCGAGAGTGAGGCCGAGTCAGCGAGAATGATGAGTAGTCATGTAAATAAGGTAAACAGTAGAGATTAAATCACACACTAATGTGTCACTGTGCGGGTGACCAATACTTAATATGATGGGATAGGTGATATAGAAGAAATGGGGAAGTAGGTCAACAACGAAACTTAAAAAAGCAAATTCCTGAAGGAAAGTTAGGTTGCAATCCCGGCGGACTTTCCAGATCAGATAAAATTTTTATTGTTGGTAGTTAATTAGGACTTGTCATTGAGCACACACTTCGCGCACCGGCACATTTTCCGTGGAGCAATCTTGACATCCAATAGTATTATATACATGTTCATCTTGTCGAAGCAGTTTGCAGAGGGTCATGATATTACGTAATGCAATGTTCTCTACTAGATCTCTTTCACCATTCTCTAAACTAATTTTTTTATGAATCTGAATATTTCACTTATGATCAATTCTGTGTCGTGAAATATGACACTTAAAAGAGATCTTGATATAGGAACATTAATTATATATGAATATTATCCTTTAATTTTAATAATAAAAGAATATATATATTAGCAGGCCAGGGTCATGCCCTGGACACGTGTTGACTGTGCCACTGATTGTCGTTGGGCCTAACTGGCGCCTTTCTTCCTCGGTCCCAGATCGAGAACGGGGTAGGAGCAAGACGTCTATTGCAGGCAGTTTTTCAATTTGAAATAATATAAGAGAAAAAATAAAATAGTTATCGCAACTTAATGGTATTATGGCAATTTTTAACCGTACAATAATAAATACATAACAACTTTCATAGATGCTTTGTTTCTACTCACTTATCTAATAGCGGTTTGTATCAAAGGAGATTCAGCTTTATAATTACAACACAGATTATAAGAGAGCAATTATCTTATACGTCTCCGAAAATTAAGTACATCTGTGATGCCCAAAGCAAGCAAAGAAGGACCAAGCCTTCAAGTATTAATAAATACATTTTTTAAATAATACAAAGTTGTTTTAATACTCCGTAAGCAATTTAACACGTCTTTTAGAGACAAACTCCAACTTTTTTTGTTTGTTTTAAAAAAGCCTAGATTCAGCCTACCCACTCTCTGTGGTGACGTCAGAGGTCTATAGGAGAACATAGCTCCTCAAACTTATGGTATCCCGAACGAAAGTTTTATTTCTCTCGTTCTTTCAGATAATTTTTAAATATGATTTCATATTAATTCGAAAAATATATTATCATTAATCGGTAAAATAAAACACTTTAAAAATAATTTTAAGCAGATAGATCTTCCTAATAACACATAAAATAAACTTCGTATATTACTAATTATCACAATCGCTGGGCCGGACGCGGGACACCCGTTTCATGGCCGCCACCGTCAACCGACCTCAACCTCCCGTTTAAAGAGATTCTGTTCCGGATGTCAATTCCCTTCGCCAACGTATCTTCGATCGGCGAGACTACATTCGTACACGAGCCAATGTCTTCCAGAGATTGTGTCACTCCATACTCAGACGGGTATAATCTTGTATTGTTGCAGAATTGCCTTATTTCGAAAACTACCTATGAGTTGGACTATGATATTTACCGGCACCACTTGCCTTGTATATTAATAAATACTATTAGAAACCTATGAAATGCTGTGTTTCTTCTTTTGGTTTTCTACGATCGTCTTGTTTGCAGTGTCTTTGCCCTATGATATCACTCTATTGTTCATTTCTCGAATACGTGTATTTAAGTGAAATTGTTTCCCCAACGGTGTTTTATTGCATCACTGTGCTTGGCAGATTACTTAGTAATCACCCTATATAATCATATATATACCAAATATAGTATATATATAGATATATTATATATATAATATATATATAGATTAGTATATGATATATATGTTATATGTTATGTATATCAAGTATAGATAATATATAAAGTATATATAAATATAAGTAGTATTGTACTAACTTATACGTATATATATTATATTAGTATATATATATATATGTACTTATATATATATATTATATATATATATAAGTATATATATTATATATATATATAGATTATATAATAGGTATATAATTTATATATATTAGTAAAATAATATATGAATATAGTTAATAATTATATATATAGTTAGGTAGTACTATATAATGTATGAGATATATATATATATAAGTTTAGTATAATATATTATATATTAATATATATTATGAAAGATATGTATAATAAGTATATATAATATTATATATATATATATTATATTAGATAAATAGTATTATTATATATATTATATATTATCTATATATAGTAATGTATAAGTATATATATATACTATATTATATTGATATATATACTATATATATAGATTAAGTAGAATATATATATATTATAATAGTTATATATATAGTATTATATATATATTATATATATATATAATTTAGTCTATATAGTATATTATATATAAATAATATAATATACGTTAGTAGTAGTATAATAATAAGTATATAGTAATAAATTGCCAAACCGGGACTCCCCTATAATAATGGGACCTATGCATTTCTAAGGACCCAGCTACCCACTCCACCGGACGGAGCACACAGGTCATTCAGGAAGGTGATTTTTGTATTGTATTCTATAATCTGGTGTGAGGGTTGGGCATTTCAGGAGTAGGTGTACGACAGTTTCTGGTTCTGTCGAATTCTACTGAAGGGTGGGGGATGGAGCGTGTTTAATGGTTGGAATCTGTGGTTTTTTCTGAAGGTTTGGTTGATGGAAGTCTGGAATCTCAATAATGGAGAGGATATCTGTGTCTTTTCGTGGAGTAGGTTTTGTGAAAGGGATATTTCGTGGGGGTAGTGGTTTGTGAAGTTATTAGTTGGTTAGTTGGACGGTTGTTGAGATAGTCGCTGTGTGAAATGATGAATATGAAAATTTCGTTAAATGGGGTGTTATTGTGGGGGAGGGGGTGGTCCTAAAGAAGTTTCGCCACTAATGAGAGGCTGCGGAAGAGGGAATGGGGATTGTCAAGCGATGTGGTGGTTCTATTACCTGGGGAAGAAGTGATGTATGAATAAGGATGAGTGGTGAGAGCGGTCGGAGATCTGGACAATAGAATATTGGGTTCCTATCATCATTCAAGATGGTCTAGGAACTTGGGTAAGAATTTTGTTTTCTTCATGCAGATATGTTGAATCACGGAGGGCGGTTTCAGGCAACCAGTTATTGAACGTAGGGCAGTGGTTATTGTATGTTTTTGTATTTATTCCTATGTGGTGGGGAGCGGTAGTGGTACCAACGGTTGATCTCATAGTTGATTGCAGCTCTTATTACAGTGTTGAATATTGTTGACAGCTAGGGATGTTTCCTGCTAAAATATGTGTTGGGTATAAAAATGGGTTCAAGAAGTACGTATTAATTGTCATGTTTGCGTGTGCTTATGATGTTTTTGGGATGTGTGGTGTAAAGGTGGAAGTGAGCGTCGGAAGTTATTCCCGAGTAGATTTGGGTGTTTTGGGTGTAGGGAAGGATGTTCCGTTGTTTAGAGAGTGTTACATTGTCGAGGATGGAAGTGATGATTGGTGTCTTCAGTGGTGATTAAGGTAGTGAGTAAATGATTTGTCTGCAGAGGCTGACATTCTATCTGGGTGGTCAGCCAAAATCTTTATAGGTGATTTTATGTAAGATTTTGGTTGAGGATCGAGAGTGGGTACTGAGGGGTCGTGAGGGGATTTGTTACAGTCGTACAGCGAAGGTTACTTATTTTGAGTTGGAGATTGAGGAGGTTAGGGGATTATTATATATATTGAAGAAGATATAGGGACAGGATGGCTCCTTGGGGGACTTCATTTCTTTCACTTTTTTTGAGTTCCGGTGTTTGCTTTGATAACGCTGGGCTGTGCGGTCCTGATATGAAATTAAGATCGAACATTTTTTTGTCTCATGTTTTGTAGATACGTTAAGAGATGTTTTGTTCAAGAGAGTAGTTATTGTTTATTATAGATTTTAGGAGGATTTTGTATATATATTTTGTTATATTGAATGTATATATATATTTAATTGAAACATAAAAATGTTTTAATACGTTTATTGTTCATACACAAAGAATTCTTATTGAATATGTAAAAACAGAGAGAGAGTTTGTGCTCTCTCGCTCGCTCTCGCTCTCACTCTACCGCGTATGTCTATGTAAGTGTACGTAGGTGTAGGTGTAGAAGGTTGTGTGTGTAAGTGTGTGTGTGTGTGTATATATTGATAAATTAGAGAGAGTAATAAACATATATATATCATCACTCACCCTCTCTCCAAAAAGATAAAATCACACAATAATAAAATAACACATAAAAAAAAAATAAAATAGAGAGAGAGAGAATAATAAAAATAAATTAAAAAGTATAAATATATATATATATAAAAAATATAATGTTAATAAATATATGAGTTAAAGCAGTAAAGCATATGAGTTAAAGCAGTAAAACATATGAGTCAAAGCAGTAAAGCATATAAGAAAAGCATTCTAATCCCTTTGTTGCTAGGAACACCTCTTGTTTGATTAGCTGATTTACTGCTTGATAAGGTATAGTTAAGTTTATAAATATATGGTTAAAATAAAGTAAAACATATGAGTTAAGCAGTAAAGCAGTAAAACAAAAGCATACTAATCCTTTGTTGTTAGGTAACACCTTTATTGATTTACTGATTTACTGCTATTAAGGTATGTAATGTTAATAAATATATGAGTTAAAGCAGTAAAACATATGAGTTAAAGCAGTAAAGCAGTAAAACAAAAGCATACTAATCCCTTTGTTACTAGGTAACACCTCTATTGATTTACTGATTTACTGCTTTAAGGTATGTAATGTTATATAAATATATGAGCTATAAGCAGTAAAACATAATGAGATTTCAAGCAGTTTTAAGAGTAAAACAAAGCAATACTAATCCCTTTGTTGCTATGTAGCATCTCTAATTGATTTACTGATTTACTGGCTTTAGGCTATTTAGTATGCTTTTAAAGTTATGAGTTAAAGCAGTAAAAATATGAGTTAAACAGTAAACCAGTAAAACAAAAGCATACTAAAATCCCTCGTTGCTAGGTAACACCCTCTATTGATTTACTGATTTACTGTTTTAAGGCCTTTAATGTATATGTTTTTAATAAAACGTTCAAGGTATGAGGTAAATGACGTGCCTCCATAGTATTATTTGAAAAAGAAATTGCTTGTAAAATGATTTGTTCAATCAAGTATGAAAATGGAATAGTAATGTTGGCAATATGTTACAGTTTTTTAATCGGCGAAAAATGTTTTAATAAAAATGTTTAAGTATGAAATAAAAATGAATGACTCAATAGTAGTATATAATCCTATATTTTTCATTCGCTAGGGGTTTAAGGGAATAATTGACGCCTGCGTGGCGGGACGCAGAAATATTTTGCGCCTGCGGGCGCCGCCGGCGGGCGGAACGCCGGCGGGCGGGAACTGCGGCGGCGGAATTTGCGCGCGGATCGCACAACTCGGGTGCGGGTTGCATGCCTTTACGGGAAGGATGCGCATCTGCGCCCTGGTAAGGTCCGCTTATGAAAACACTAGGGAAGACACAGATATTAGGCTCTGTTCTATAATTGCTCCACGAAAGGCTAGAAAAGGTTCAAGAAAAATGCATCAACAGATGAGTCCTCAAAATGACCATAAAGCTGAGGTAGTCAAAGTTGAAGGCACAAACAAAATTGAACCCATTCAAAGATGACATCAATAAATCTGAGGCCTCAAAGATGAACCATCAAAGATGAAACGACAAAGATGACCTTCATCAAAGATAACCATCAATATAGGGGTATCAAAGATGACGACAGCTGCAAAGATGCGTCATCGAAATGGAGCCATCAAAGTGAAATATCAAAGTTGAGGGATCAAAATTAAGCCATCAAAGTTGAGGAATCAAAGCTGAGCCATCAAAAAATAATCGATGTGTGAGTGTAGAGTGTAAGTGGATCTGATGGTGGTTGAGTCGTAAGTGTAATATGGGCTAGGTAAGTGTCTATGGCCAGTGTAAGGTGCGTATAAGTGTCATAGTGTGTATGGATGTGAGTGTAAGTGGAAGTGTATATGGGTAAGTGCCTATGGTTGAGTGTAGAGTGGTCTATGGGAGTGTAAGTGTGTAAAAGTGTCTATGGCAGAGTGTAAAGGGTTCCTCCGCCCTCCCCTACGGGTTGGAAAACGTCCCCCCTCTGTCCCTCGTCGCTCCGATAACTTAAATTTTTTACATTTTTGTAATAAGCTTTAATACATTTTTATTTCCAAATATATAATTGGTTTTTCTGTAGGTGCCGTACTTTCGAGATATTTAATTTTTGAAACAATATTACAAGCATAAAATGTGATTTTTTTAGAAAAATATATTTAAAATATTTCGAACTTATTTAAATCATATCCGTTACCACTGAAATTCATTGTGTGTCAGTATCATAATAGTAGCAATATAAGTAAAAGAAAAAATCAAAAATTCTTACGGAGTCGTAAAACAGATAGGACCTTCTCTCTCTCTCTCGGTCTCTCGGCTCCTCTCTCTCTCTCCTCTCTATTCGAAAATCTCTCTCTCTCTCTCTCGTCGCTTCCTCTCTTCTTCCTCTCTTCTCTCATCATCTCGTCTTCTCTCTATAGGGTCTCTCAATCACTTCGTCCCTCTCGTCTCTCCTCTCTCTCGTCGTCGTCTCTCTCTCTCCTCGGCTCATCTCTCTCTACATCGTCTACCTCATCTTCTTCGCCTCTCATCAGTCATCTCGTCTTCGGTGCTCATTCTCATCTCCTCTCTCCCTCACTCTCCCTCTCCCTCAAAATGCGCCTCTCTCTATCGTCGTCGATCAACCGGAGAAAAAGCTTCGCGATCGTGCTAAGTTCCTCGATCGATCCTTCTCTCTCGATGATCTAAGGATCCTGACCTCCTCTCTCGGGTATGGAATCCTACTGGTTTGAGACTGGTTTCGTCTCAACGTTGCGTACCAGGGTTCGTGCTATCGTCTCGTATCTTCAGTCAGCAGCTATCGTAGCATCGTCCTTCGTCTCACTCAGTGCGATCCCTACTCTCTTCGTCTCTCCCGTCTCTCTATATGATATGATATAGTATAGTATTATATAGTACTATATATAGTATTATATATGAAGTATATAATTATATATATATATAATAATATAATATATATATTATATATATAATATTATTATATGTATTATATGTATATATAATATATTTATATAAACCTAGTAAAGGTATAGCTATACTATATATAATATACGTATAGTATAGCAATATATACTGATATATATATATGTAATTTATGATAATATATATAATATATACTATAGTATATATATTTATTATAGAGTAAATTGATATAGTTAATATATATATATATATTTATATATATATTATTATATTGAATGTATATATATATTTGTATTTGATATTAGTGGAGTATGATTAGGTATATTGTTAATAGAAGATAGGTATATATATATTATAAAATAGTATATATATTATATATATAGTATTGTATATATAGCTATATATATATGATATATATATAATAGGATATATATATATTATTAGTATATATAGTATATAATACTACCTTATATATATATTATAGTATATACATTACATAGTATAATTACTATATATATTATATATTATTATATATATATATATATAATATATAGTAATATAGAATAATATATAATATATTATATTATGTATAATATAGATAATATATTATATATATCTATATATATTATTATTATATATATATATGTATTTTATATATATATATATATATCATATAGGGGTCATGTAAATCTTTTCCTACCGAACGTTAGAATTGACAGGCAAGGGAAGTGTAGTTAAACGGAGAAGGGATGGAAAAATAACAATACTTCAGTACTGGGGATTTTGTGAAGCTCTAAGAAATTTGTAGTTCGCTTAATTTTTATTAAGTTTTTTTTAATTTAAAAGTTTTCTTTTTAAAAAAGACCAATTTTATTTAGAAGGACGAAATAGAGAATTAAAGTGGAAGGTCAGTATCGATAATAATAAAAATGAGAATATGCAACAGTAATTAGGAATGATAAATATATTAAAAAGAAAGAGTGTAGATAAGACTGGGAATAGTGATAATAATAATGATAATAATGATAATAATGATATAATAAATGAGATATGAATAAAATAATAGATAATTATAATAATGATATATATAACTAGAGAATAATAGATATAATAATAATAATAATAATAAAATATAATAATAAAGTAATATAATAATAATAGACAATAAATAATGAAGATAATAATGAATAAATAATATATAATAATAATAATATATAATAATATAATAATAATAATAAAATAATAATAATAATAATAATAGATGATAAGTAATAATATACATAATAAATAATGAATAATTTAATTTTTCTTCGTTTAAAAATAAATAATAAATTGATACTACGATAAAAATTTCTCTCTCTCTCGCCCCCCTAATGGAAATAGTATATGTTTCCTTGAACTTCAATTTAGTGGGCTCGGGCCGATGGGGGCAGAGGGGGGGACGAAGTGCCCCCCCGTCGTCACCTAGAGGCCCGAGAGACCCCGACACTGATATCTATGCGGTTCAGTCGTAGGGTGGTTCGGGTTAGTATTTGTGAAATGCATGAAAACGACTTTGAACGATAATATTGAGAGCTTACACAACGCTGATGTTCCAAATATGTAAATTTGTTTTTTCTGTAAGTGTCGTATTTTCGAGTTTTTTTTTAACATTCTGGTAATAAGCTTTAAACGCTTGGATTCCAAATATGTAATTGGTTTTTCTGTAGGTGTCGTGAACTTTTTCGAGATATATCGGTGTGTCTCGCTATATACTGGAGTTTACCTATATACTATATATATAGATAAATAAATTAAATATATATTATATATATATATTTATAATATATATAATAGTATATATATTATTATAGTATATATATAATATATATATTAGTATATTATATATATGTATATATATAGTATGACTATATAATATTATATTATATAATATATATAATAGTATGATATAGTAATATATATATATGATATATAATACTACGAGTAAAGAAATAAGATCTTAACTTTTTGGTGAAGTGCTATTTTCTGAAAGTTTGACTTTTTCGGTTTAATATATTTTTCCCTTATTCCTTTTAATTTTATTTCATTTGAAAAAAATCACAGTGCATTTTTAACTTGGTGGAAAAGATTTTACAATGTCGCTAATATATATGATAGATATATATATATATATATTATATATATATTATATATATAATAATATATATAGTAATATATCTATATATATATTATCATATTATTATATATATATATATATATATATATATATATATATATATATATATAATATATATATAATATATATATTATATATAACTATATTATATATATATTATATATATATATATTGTGGCCAGATTTTGCAGTTAAATGTTGAATAAACAAAATTATAAAA
>JABUQX010077857.1:17500-20000 GCA_015478945.1 Trachelipus rathkii
GAAGAGCTTAGTCGAAAGCGTCGATTGGCTCAAAAAAAAGGGTCAAGGTCCTTCTAATCCTTGTACACAATATTCCATAACTTTAAATAAAATTTCTTTGCTGCACTGAAAGAAGTTGAGAAAAATTTTATGTAACCTCGAAGAGTATCAAGACATTGTACAAGAAGCTGAAATTGCTGTTACTGCTCTACCTCCAACGCAAGTTAGCGTGGAACTGCTTTTTCTGCTCTTCGCATTATAAAATCAGACCAAAGAGGAAAAATGAAGGAGAACCTGGCAGATGCTATTCTATTTTTAAGAACTAATCATTCAATGAGTAGATGATATTAGATGTAAGTTCATGTAATTAAGTAATGTAGTAGTAATGTAGTAGACCCCTTATATATATATATATATATATATATATATATATATATATATATATATATATATATATATATATATATATATATATATATATATATATATATATATATATATATATATATATATATATATATATATATATAGACTTTTTCAATATATATATATATATATATATATATATATATATATATATATATATATAATATATATATATATATATATATATATATATATATATATATATATATATATATATATATATATAATATATATATATATATATATATATATATATATATATATATATATTCCCTATATTATATCAAAAAATTTTGATGGCTTAAGTCTCTTAATTATAATTTTTAATAATAATAAAAATAATAGTTAATCAAAGCAAATTAAGAGTATATGTTTTATTAATAGAAATGAGGAAACATATTTGTAGTTGGTGAAGATTTCTTAGTTGAAGTGGCTGTTGTTATATATATATATATATATATATATATATATAT
The DNA here is from genome assembly GCA_015478945.1 of Trachelipus rathkii. NCBI lineage: Eukaryota > Metazoa > Arthropoda > Malacostraca > Isopoda > Trachelipodidae > Trachelipus > Trachelipus rathkii. Next base: position 18,379 of record JABUQX010077857.1, read on the forward strand.
CTTGCATATATATATATACTATATATATATATATATATATATATATATATTCTTCATCTACCTTTATCCCAAGAAGGATTCTTCATCCTGTCAGCCACGCAAGCATCTTTCTCCAGACGTCCCTCTCCTGCACTATTCCTCTTCTCTTCAGCGCTCTCATATTTGGTAGCTGACATCTTTCCAGAGAGTCCTCCACCGATTCCGCCCATCTCTTCTTCGGTCTTCCCCTTGGTCTTCTGCCCTCTGGTGTCCATTCCCATCTTCTTTTCGGCATTCTCTCCTGCTCCATCCTCTCCAGATGTCCCCACCATCTCAATCTCCCCACATCCATCTTCAGTGTCATCTTCTTCACACCTATATCTTCTCTAATAACTTCATTTCTTATTCTGTCTCTCTTACTCTTTCCAATCATAGTTCTTAATATCCTCATCTCCGCCGCTTGTATTCTACTCTCCTCTCTTCTCGTTGTTGTCCATGTTTCCGCTCCGTACAGCAGCGTCGGAGTCAGTATACTGTTAAAAATCACTTTTTTAACCTCTATTCCGATGTTTTTATCTTTCATCATGGGGTATACCGCTTTCATAACTAATCCATACTTTTCCATTCTTCGCGTAATCTCTTCTCCACTTCCTCCCCTTCTGTTAAAACACCCTCCGAGATAATTGCAGGTATTTACCGCCTTCACCTCCTCCTCTCTCACCATCATTCTCATCCCCTCCTCATTTCCTCCGGTTACTGTTAATATCTCTGTCTTCTGTATGTTCATCTTCATCCCTGCTTCCTCCAACTCCTCCGCAAACAACTCCACCACCTCTCGAATCGCCTCCTCTCTCTCGCTCCAACATGCCAGATCGTCCGCATATGCCATTATGTCCCTTTCAAATTCTCCCAGTCATAGGGAACATGATACAAGTCTATAAAATATTTACCACGGACAGTTTTTCTAGGGGACACAATAAGAAATGTAGGAAGACGTGTAACCTTGATTCATTCTGTAATAGTGTTTAAAATTTTTTGAATGGTTTCCCGCAGGAGTTTGTTGAGTGTGACTCACTTGCAACATTAAAGAAAGGATTGGATAGGTATATGGATTGTTTGTGCATCATATAGTATATTCTGACGTAGCCAAAGTGGCGGGTTTTTAGTTAGTTATTAAAGTAAACCGCATGTTGTAGCTACCAGTATCACAATAAACTTATTAAAGCTTGTATTGTGGTTAGCATGAACCTTAGCTAAAGATTTTACTTTTGGTAGTAGTTGGCGTATATATTATATTGACCTTTGTTTAGGAAATTGACAGGCCTTAGGGTGTGGTGTAGGTTGTGTTTGTCGCATGGGCATGTATTTGATAAATATTTAGTTGACTGGGACAGTCTCGATAGGTCCATGTTGCCTCTAACTGGTTCTTTGTTTCCTTATCTCTATCTGAGGTAATACTACGAACTTTGATATAAATATTAACTTTCTGATTGGACAACGATATGATGGTGTAAAAGCAATGAAGAAATGTTTTAGAGGTGTTTAAGCTGTCGAAAATATCCAGCGGCGTTAGATGTTCATCACTGTTCACATTCATGTGAAGTACAACTCATTAAAAACTTTATGGCACATCGAATGCAACT
>JABUQX010077858.1:0-20415 GCA_015478945.1 Trachelipus rathkii
TTGGAGGTTGGTGTTTTGTGAGGATTTGGTTTTATGTAATATTGCGGAAGGTTTTATTATGGGCCGTTTTTTCTTTGTTTTTTGGTTGTTTTTTTTTGGGCGTATATATTATTAATATTTGGGTATATATGGTTTTATAATTATTTTTATATTTATTATATTTATTATATTTGTTATTATATATATATAGTTATATTTATTATATTATTTTTATATATTTGTATAATCTTTTATTATTTATATTATTTTATGTTTATTGTTATTTATATTAGTTTTACTTGTATCTTTTATTTTTATTTTATTAGTTATTTAATCTGTATCTTACTAGTATTTATTCTGTGAGGTTGCTCCTGTGTTCTTGTTTGTAGATATTTACGCTTTTGTACTTGACCTGTACGCTGTCGTGAGTAGGTCGATTTATTTGAGTTCATTCTATAGGTTGGTTGTTTTGGATTGTTCTTGGTTCATTAGTCGGTTTTTTTTTTTTGGAGCATGGATGATGTGCGTTGTGAGAATCCTATGCAGATGGGCGTGGTTCTTATTGTTGTGAATTTCTTCGTCTGTCGAATTTCTCCCCCTGGGATGTCACGTTGTATGTATGCATATTGTTATGTCATTTCTGTAGCATTAGCATTCTTCTATATATGCCACTGTCTTTTCAACCTTTTCTTGTTTTCTTCGCCGCGGTTCTCTCTCATGTGGGTGTATTGCATAAAGGATTTTCCGTCCATGGTGCTTTCAATCCCCGTTCGTGGTCCGGCTTTATTCTCGAGCAGTACATCCTTTACTATTATGATTCGCTGTGTGTGGTGGGAGGTAAAGAATTGCTTTCACTCGTATTACCTCATGCGTGTCGTAGCGCAGCTCTATCTTAAGGACCGGTGAGTTGGAGTTTGAGCGGTGTTTGGTGGGCTGTTCTACTACCATCTATTTTTCTTGGCCCAGGATGCTAATGCAGGCCTCGGAGAATTCTCGTGATCGCCGTAAACGGCCTTATCTATCTTTCGGCGAAACTGTGTGATGAAAGTCTGATATTGGGTATTGGAATGGTCTGATGGAATAAATTGTTTGAGGAGAAGAAGGAGAGAGGTAGATGGATGTATTTAGAATAGGTAAAAATTTAGTTTGCTCGCTGTGACTGAACACAAAGCATGAACAGTGAATTTATAGTGTGAATATTGAGTGGTTGTGATGTTGAATATGATGTGCGTTGCTGGTAGTTGGAATGAAGAAATTGAGAGAGAACGATGAAGGAGTTTTTTTTGCATTTTTGATTGAGTGACCTGTGGTATGATAGCAATATGGTAAATATAGATTCTTTGATTGTGTGTATTTCCTAGATATTCTTAATGGTTTATATTTTAGTTTTGAAAAGGTCAAGGTATTGTAGTGGTTGTGACGTTGGTCATTCTGATGGGAATACGTTGAAGAGAGTAAAGCCAATTTTTTTTTGGGATAATTCTGAATGATGTTCTGGATGGGTTGTGAGTAGGAGACTTCAGATTTGAATTAGTTTTGGGGGTACCGTGTAATTGGTTTGGTATAGGTTGATTACAAATATAAGGGATTTGGTTTTATTTCAGGTGTGTTTTTGGGTGTGTGGCGTGGAATGAAATGAGAATGGTCAGATAGGTGATATTTGGATTTCTGTTCGATAGAGAGATGGGTTGTTGTGTAAGTATTACTTTTCTTTTAATTGTAAACATCATTATGAGTACTGCTATAAGTTCATTTTGTGCTATGCTAAGGTTATTGTTTGGTTGTTGGTAGAGATGGTAGTCTGGTGGGATAGTTGAAGAAGTATGATTGATTTAGTGTTGGTGAAGAAGGAAGATGTTTGAAGTATGTGTGGTATTGTTAAATCAAGTTAGGGTTTTGGGGAATTGGATGTTATCGGATTCATTATTTGTCCTATGTAATATTAGGTTAAGTTTAGTGTTGGGCTTTGGATGGAGAGGAATTAGGTGATACGAAAGGAAGTAGTAAAATTAAAGAGTGAGAAGTTAAGTGGGAGCAAGATAGAGTTAAGGATATTAAGTATGTAAGAGCGTTCGCTAGTAAAACGGTTGAATGTGAACAAGTTGATAACTGAACAAATCTGGGGGCAAAATGAAGGAAGCAATTTGTTTAGTAGTGCAAAGGAAGTAAGTGATGTGCTTAAAGTAGGAAGTAAGAATGTTTAACAGTGAATGGTGGAATGAAGAGGTTGATGCAAAAAGCGGTTAAAAGGTAAAAAAGAGAGCTGTGGTTGAATGTACTAAATTGCAATGGATGATGAAGACTCAAAAGAAAAAGATGCTTGGAATTATATAAGAGGAAAAAAGAAATATCAAAAGGTGTATACGTAGGAGAAAACAAGAGGTAAATGAATAAGTTTGGAAGGAGGATGAAATGGGGACTTACAAGGGAATAGAAGCTCTTCTTGGAAGGAAGCGCGAAGTTAAGAAATGAGAATAGAGGGGAAATCCTGCTTAGAATAATGAATAGGGGATGGTGCTTTTGTAACTGGTGGATGAAAGGGATGTGAGAGGAGTGTGGAAAGAACACTGTGAAAATCTGTATAATATTGGCAATATTAACAAGTAGTTAAGAGGTGATAGAGGAATGTGTGTGGGTTTGAATGGTTGGGCAAGAAGGAATAGGTATTTGGGATGAGGTTTATTAGTAAGTGAGGAGGTAATGGGTAGAGTGAAAAAGTTGAAGATGGTAAATCTGCAATAATAATGAAATTACTGGTGAAATGATCAAGAAACGGAGGCGAGATGGTGTTTGATTGGATTTTGGAAGTTGTGTAATAAAAGCGTTTAAGAGGGTATAGTTCCAAGGGATTGGAGGAGAAGCGGTAATAGTACCCTTATATATAGGGTTAAGGGAGAAAAGGGGAACTGTAGAAATTATAGGGGAATAAGTTTTATTGAGTGTTGTAGGGAAAGGTATATGCTGGTATTTTGGTCGAAAGGGTGCGTCGAGGTGACTGAAGGACTGAATTTAGGTCGAAGAACAAGGTGCGTTCGGGTGGTAGAGGATGGTGTGTGGATCAAATCTTTAACATTGGAAACAAATGATTTGGAAAATGAGGGATGAGAAGAATAATTGTATTTTAGGTTTATGGATTGCAACAGGCCGTATGATAGAGTTAGATAGGGAATGCGTTAATGCAGGTGTTCGTGATATTGGTTGTTGGTGGTAGGCTTCTGATAGGAATCAAAAGTATGTATATGACGATAGTGAAATGCGTGTAAGAGAATAAATGGTGTCATGGTGATTGGTTTAGGATTAAATAGCGGAGTAAAACAGGGTTGTGTTATGTCTCCTTTGGTTATTCAATTTGTATATGGAATGGGGTTTGAAGAATTCGAGGTGGGGATGGCAGGAAATGGTGTTAGAATGGTGGATAATGGAGATGAGTGAAAGGGCAGCTCACCACACTATTATATGCGGATGATTTGGTTCTGTGTGGTGAAAATTCTGAAGAGAGTTTGAGAGGATTGGTAGAGAGATTTGGCAAGGGTGTGTAAGGAGGGGTTTGAAAGTAAACGTGGAAAGAGTAAGGTTATGGTTTGTGAGTGAGGACCCTCCTCAGTGTGAAGTTATGTTAGAACAAGTGGTCTGAGTTTAAATATTAGGGTATATGTTGGATGGAAGGGAAACGGACGATGAGAGTGTAGTATGGAAAAGTTGTGAAATGGCAGGAAGGTGGGCTGGTGCAATTAAATCGTTGGTGAATGCAAAGGGACTTAAGTCTTGAGTGTGCATACGGGTCTTACATGAGGGTAATGTTGTTACCTTTACCTGTGTTTATTGTATGGTAGTGAGACTATGGTCTGGAATAGAAGTATAGATCTAAAGTTCCATGTGTTCAGATGGACAAATCTTAGGGGTGGTGCTACGGTGTGAGAAGAATTGATAAAGAGAGGAATGAACGTATTAGAGAGTGGTGTGGTGTGAAGAAAGGGGTAAATGAGAGAATAAATGAAAGTATCTTGAGATGGTTTGGTCATGTTTGGAAAGGATGAGTGATAGTTCCGGTTGGTTAAGCGGATGTATAGTTGGGTGAGTGTGTTGGGAACGACCGTGGGAGACCGAAAGAAAGTGGATTGAGTCCAGTAAACGAATGTCTGAAGGAGAAAAATGTGAGTTTGGCAGAGGCGAGAGTAAGGGTGCATGATAGGAGAGAATGGCGGGGTTTTGTATGGGGGCATGGTTGTGGCCCACCTGGGCCAAGGGATGAACCCTTACATTGACGATTTTACCATAGTGAGGGTCCGTCGCGGTCCCATGATGCTCTGGGGTGGATTTTCTGTCTGTGACGAGCTTCTCACTAATTAATAGTACAGAGGGGCGGTAAGGCTGGGCTTTCTTTTCGACGGTTATGTCATGTTCTCTACTGCTTTCTTTACCGATGCTTGTACAGCACCTTACCCAATCTTGGGGCAAAGAGGAAGTGAGAAAAGAAAGAAAAAAGAATTATATATATATTATAGTATATATAATATATAATATATAATATATATATATATAATATATATATTATTATTATATATATATATATATATATAATTATATAATATATATACTATTATATATATATATTATATATAATATATATATTATTTATATATATATATATATAATATAATATATATATATATATATAATATATAATATAGTATATATATATATATATATATATATATATATATAATATATATAGTATAATAATCATAATATATATACAGTGGCGTACCTGGAAGAAAACCTTGGGTAGGCAGAGTTTATATATAATAATATATATATATATATAATATATAATTATATATATATATATATTATAATTATATATTATATATATATATATATTATATATATATATAGCTAACGAAAACATCGAAAATAATATTTTTAATAATTATAATACGTACCTATTTATTTGTATGAAAAGCTTGTTTCCATTATATTTACCAAATACTTAATTTTAAATCACATTCCAATTGAGTAAATTTCTTAGGCCTGTCTATCATTTTTAAAATAGAGCTCTCGTTTTATAGATAAGTTTTAAAGCGTTTTTTTCTTTAATATAAAATCTACACTTACTCCATTAAGCATTATTTTTTAAAACCTTTTTTTAATTTGTAAATCTTATAAAACTTTTAATTCCTTTTTTTAAAAATACCAATTAATTGTATAGTGACATAAAAGTAAGATTGAATATGAGAACAATTTACCAATTCCGATACAAAAAATTTCATTGAAACGGCCTCAAGCGAAAGATGTCTAACGCATTAACGGCGAGATGCAGCACGAAGCAATTTCATATATATTCGATTATATAGGTAAGGACGACCTAGCCCCCGCTCCATTATAAGTTGACGTAGGAAATGACGTCATTCGTCCGCGCTGGGGTAAATAATTTTACTTTTAAGATCAGAAGAGTAGGAGCGAGAATTTCTAAATGAATTCCAATTACTATTATAGCTATTATTATGTGGTTGTTTTTTCTTTTAATTTATGATGCAAAATAGCTTCTTTTTTTTAACTTTGAATATAAATTTTAATAATTTAGTATACTTTATTACAATTTTTCAATTATTTCAAATCCTAATTTTTAATGGGTAGGAGCAACCTACCCTGTATATATATATATATAGCGCTGATATATAATATAGGATATATAATATATATATAACTATATATATATATATATATATAATACTATATATAATTATATATATATATATATATATTATACTATTATATATATATATATATATATATATATAGTATATATATATATATATATAATATATAATATAAATTTATTTTCCTTTAGCTTGTGGAAAAACGAGTCCGTGGATTTCCTTGGTAACTCGTGTCAATATCAAATTAGACCCAAACCAAAAAGATTTAAAAAAAGATATGAAGCAAAATTCTGGTGCCCAGGCTGGGCGCCATTCTCAGGCAGAGGTAAGCAACTTGGTCCTCATTGGGGAATAATACAAAATCTTCTTCTTCTTCTTCTTCTTCTTCTTCTTCTTCTTCATTTGAAATTTATTGCAGAAATTAAACCTATTGGTTCGAGAACTATTTTAGGTAGGTAGGCAATTTTAATAGAAAAGAAGGGGAAAGTTTATCTAAGATACAAAATGGATAAAACTTTCAACACGAGATGCGAAATAAGGTGAGTGGAAAGTAACGGTATATTGTTGCGAGATAGAGAAGGTTTTAAAGCAATTGTCAAAGTTTTAAAGGAACTTGAAATGGATCAAGATATTAAACCTTCATCAAAAACTTCAAATATTTTGAAATCTGTAATCAATGGCCAATTAGTTGCAAGTTTAATCATCTTGAAAATGTGATACTTCTTAATTGAAAGATTGTTGTAAAAACATCTTTGGAAAATTTTAAAGCATTTTGGAAGTTGCAACAGTAATTCTTGTTTCTGTTAATGAAGAAATGACAAATCCACAAGTCAGAATCAGTGTAAAATAAAAAGAAATTTGAAATAAAGCAACTGTAATTCCATTTCTTGATGATCTTTCCACCAAACAAGGTATATAATACTTTACATTATTAAAATCTAAACGACATCATGGCTTGACCATGTGATTTGCTTAAAAAGTTTAAGAATTTTGTATATAAATTTAATCTACATAGTTACTTTTGGATCGGTAAGTATTTTAGCATCTATCTCACTCATAACAACGTGCACTCCTGAAAAACATTTCCCTATTCTGAAAAGGCTCAAAACATGCTTTCTAAATTCTACAGGAGAAGAAAGACTAAAACAGATCAGTTTAGTGACTCTTCATTATTGCTACATAATATAAAAGAGAAATTTTTTTTAATCATTTTACTTTGTTAAGAGAGCGAAAAGAATACTTTTTTTATAGGGGGATTGTGAAATTGCCATCAATAACGGATGTTTATTTTCTTCCCTATATATATATATATATATATATATATATATAATATATATAATATATAATATGATATATATATTATATTTATATATATATATATAATATAATATATATATATATATATTATATATAATATTATTATTATTATATATAATATATATTATCTATAATCTCTATTTATACTAAAAAATTTCTGTTATGGTCAAATATCTATATATATATATATATATATCATATATTATATATTATATATATTATATAAATAATATATATAATTATATATATATTATATAATATATTATATATTGTAATATACTATATATAATATATATATATATTATATATATATATATATATATATATATATAATATATATATATTATATATATATATATATATATATATATATATATATATATATATTATATATATATAATTTTAACCACCGGAAAAAATTCTGTCTATGGTCATATATATATATATATATATACTATATATATATATATTATATAATATCATATATATATATATATTATATATATATAATATATATCTATTATATTTATATATTATATTAAATAATATATAATATATATATATATAATATATATATATGTATATAATTTATAATTATATATATATAATATATATATATTATATATTATATATTAGTGATGCAGGTTCCAATTTTCCAGCCGATGCCGATTCCGATCCCGATACCAGTCAAATCTGAGATTCTGGAATTCGATTCCGATTCCGATTCCGATTCCAATTTCAATTCTCTCTCTCCTCTCCTCTCCTCTCTCTATATATATATAATAGTATATATATTACTATAATTATATATATATATAATAGTATAAGTTGTATATATATAATATATATATATATATAATATACTATTATATATATATATAATATAATATATATATATATATATATATATTATGATATATAGTATATTAAGTATATATATGCCCTTAATTTTTGCTAATCAACCTAATTTTAGATATTTAAAACCTGATAAATTATTATAGAATTTTCTTATATTTTATCTTTGCTAAAGAAATAATTAGTTTATTACTTTATTTATTTAACCACTGAAAAATAATAGCAATATTAAAATCTTTACAATAAATGAACATTTTGTCATTTTTGTTTAAAAAAAAATTCCTTCTTTAATTTACTAAAAGTAAGATTCTTGAAGCAAAATTATCATTATATTTGTTAGTCAAAACATGACTCTTAAATTGTAGTGCAAAACATTAACATTTTTCTCCCGTTTCCTGAGTGCATCCGATTTTTTTAGGAAAAATAAATTGATCCTCCAAATTCTGAAGAGTCTTTCACTTTCCACGGAAAAAAGGGGCGAGCTTAAATATTTTCTAGCAAGGACACCAAATGCTGAAGGTACCCTTTATTCGATTGACCACATTGTAGTGGACTTTCTGATTTTAATAAGTTTCATATTTTTTTTATTATTGCGTGATTTCTACTTTTATTAACACTTCAATTTTTCAATATAGGTGTTTTTCTCCTTAGGATGAGTTTCTTTGCTGTTTTAAAGTCTTTTTCTCTTTAAATTTCCGAAAAACAGCTTCCAAAACTGAAGTTAAAACTATTATCTTCAAGTACACTTTTACGCCCTATCCTTGTTGATAAAAATGAAGAAGAAATCTGAAGATTGGTTTAAAATAAGTGGAAACTGTTTTCCTTTCCTTGATACAAAAACTTCCTCGCCCGACAACCTTACTTTCCAATACCTTCCCACTGGTTAATATTTTCATCTTCAATGAATGTAGTTTTAAAGCGTGGATCAAGATAGGTAGCAAGCAGCAAGATTCTTTATCAAGTAAAGTAAATGCTGAACTATTTTTACTGAATTTTTCCATTCTGATACTGTAGACCCAGTCCCTCAAATAGTTTCTTTTTCTGACTCTTTCAAAAAAACTTTTGCAAATTCACTTTCAAGGTTTGGGTTTTTTGGGTTGATGCCCTGAATATCCTTGTGGTTTCATATTTGTACAATCAACAAAATATTTAAGTATTTTTAGCACTTTTTCAAGAACTTTCCGTGTTTCTAAGCATGCAGGTTTGAATGATCACTGCAATATGAAATGAGAGCCGTTTTTTGTTCAAAATTTTTTGAATGGTTTCTCGTATTACTCTGGTTTGTCCATTCCTGAATAAATCTGTGCTGGGGTAAATTAAATCTAGTTTGATATTCCTTCATACTTGGCAATAGCTTGAGGCAAGTGGATTAAAATGACCTATGATTTGTTTGCATATCGGAATTTTTTTTCAACGTCTCTTTGTATTCAAATATTACTCATTGGAGAACTAGTGTCAAAGAAGTGTAAAAAGCAGGTAATTCCTGGAATCTCCTTCTTGTGTAACTCCTGCAGCCATATTAGGTGGCGTTATCCCTTACTAAAATACATGAATTTTATTAGCAGGAATACTGAATTCTTCCATAACATTTTGAAGACAATCACTTATTTTAGATGCTGTGTGAGATACTGAAAAGGGGAAACTCGAGGAATAGTCATTTATATTTAATAAGCTCTTCTCAATTATTACAAGCCTAACAAGGCAAATATTTCACTGCTCACTTACGAGTTCACGGGTAAATATTATCAAACTATTACAATACATGACTGAACGAACACATTGCCAATGTCTCCTCACCATGACTGTCTAAATCCTAAACATGTATCTTAGGCTCTACGTAAAGATGTGCCCGCTCATTCCAGTTTTCTTTAATTAAATAGAATTAAGGAAGAACTGAAAATAAAATCAATACGGCAAACTTCGAAATATTGTCTTTGAAATATAAAGGGGAGATGAATAAAAATTATTTTCAGATGTGTATAATCCAAAGAGATCGGTCCAAGGAGAACGGTACAATTTGCCGAGATTCCGATTCGATTCCTGACAAAAGCCGATTCCCTCGATTTCCGATGCGATTCCGATTAATCGTCCCATCACTAATATAATATAATATAGTATTATATATATATATATATATATATATATATTATATATTAATATATATATATATATAATATATATATATTATATATATATATATATATATATATATAATATATATTATATATATCATATATATATAATATAGGGTACGACTTTGCTTAGTTGTGGCTTCTGAAAGAGCAAGCACCCTATACTAAGGAGGTTGGGTAAAATTAGAAATCCATTTTGAAATGATATGTTTTAATTCAACATAAGTAAAGATATTCAATGAAAGTAAACAAGTAACAAAAGTTCGTTCTGTTGAGATACTCTCCTTTCGTAGGCGAATTGGTAGTCACAGCCTTTTCCCAGCGCGTTTTCCACCCTATTTTTGTGCGAGATTGTGTTTGTGATTGAAATTCGAGTCGCAGCCTTTTCCTTGAAAATTATTCCTCTCTTGCCGGGAGATTTCTGGGAGAGAGTAATCTTGAGTGAGAATTTTCTTCTGATGTCTTAATAAGTTTTGTCTGACCTGAAGATCTGACTGAAGAAGTAATCTCAAAAGGACGAGTTTACTATAGTATTTTCACTTGAACCCTTAGCTAAATTTGCTCGCAGGCAAATCTTAGCATAAGTACGAACTAAATTAAAAATTTTTAACAAAGTTTAATGAGTGCTTCATTACTTCCTGCGCTAAACATCGGAGTGAGAAGTATGTTATAATAATTATACAAGAAATAATACTAAAATACATAGTTATACTTTCAAATGCAACTATTCTAATTATGGTCCGAGACATAAGTAGGCGATTAAACATTTGAAGGGCAAAAATAATAATACAGAATATGTAAATATTCCAAATACGAGCATAACTGGTTACATCCGAAGATCTTAAACATATATACAAATATTTGAATACATAAAAAATAAATAATGTTATATATACAGCAGAAATAAAAGGGGCATTTAAACATAAGCATATTTGGGTTAATCCGTTAAGATAAAAGTAGCCAAAACACATTTAAAATACATAAAATATTTATACATAATTATGGATATGAAACAATTACATTATTTCACAAGAGTTAAAATAGGCCACATCGATCCAACCGTTGAATCCAGGGAAGTCTTAGTAATAATAGTGGCGTTTCTAATGTAATCCATAGATTGATCAATTGCGGCACTGCTGGTGCTAATGTTAATAGTCTTATCAAATGAGCTGTAGTTACGAGAGAACATTGCTTGACATATGTAAGAGACGAAGTTGCTTAAAATGTAGGTCCTTTATTTGAAAAATTCTTCAATACATAAAGGGAGAGGTCCAGAACCATTTAGAATTCGAAAAGGAATAAAGTTCGTAGTGGAATCCAAAATGAATTTCTGCCCATATCAAAACTTAAAATGATGAAAGAAAATCCATAACCGTCGTAAAAGGAAGTTATATGTAATATAGGCGAAAGTTGCTTGAAATTTAACCGGTCCTTTTTTTGAAAAAAATTATCATTTCTTCATACATAAAATGGAGAGGTCACAGAACCATTTAGAATCGAAAAGGAATCAGAGTTCCGTAGTGGAATTCAAAAATGAGTTTCTGCCTATAATCCAAATTTGAAATGATGAAAGAAATCCATGCCGAAAGGAAGTTTGCTATGTCTAGCGTTGAATCCTCGAACTGTGATAGTTGTGAAAAGATGAAGACGATAATCCAAAATTAATTAAATATGAAATTGATGTTCGTATCGATAATGTTCGTTTTGCTTGAGTTTTTCTAAAAGTATTTTGATTCCGAGCTTAGAATCACAGTAGCGTATTTCGTTTGACTTCTGTTCATATTTTTTTTTTTTTTTAAGAAGGCGTTGATTGAAGTTTTGGGTGTTCTTCTCCGGTTTCACAAATTATATAGTCGGGTTACGTGTGCTATTTGCTTATGTGTGGCTTCTCTTAATAGAGGCAAGCACGCCTATAATAAGAGGTTGGTAAGTTAGAAATCCCTATTTGAAATGATCCTTTTATAAATGAAATATGAAATCAAGTGAATGGAAACAACGCAGACAAGTCATTTCAGTTGAGATATACTTCTTCGTAGGCGAATGGTAGTCACAGCCTTTTTCCAGCGCGTTTTCCACCCTAGCCTACCCTATTTTTGGGCGAGGATTTGTGTTTGTGATTGAAATTCGAGTCGCAGCCTTTTTTCCTTGAAATTTACTTCTCTTGCCGGGAGGATTTCTGGAGAGAATATCTTGAGTGAGATTTTTCTTCTGATTCTTTCAATACATGGATCTGACTGAAGTATCTGACTGAAGAGTATCTTCAAAACGGACGATTTATTTATTATTTTTCACTTTGACTATTGCTTAAAAATTTTTGCTACGCGGCTGTCATCGCAAGATCTTGGGATCGGTTTCTAGTCATTGATATATATGAAGTATACGAAATAAATTATTTTTATTTTTTAAACAAAGTTAAAATAAGTGCATAAGTATATATATTATGTATATATATATAATATGTATTTAAGTATATAGTACTATAATATTATTATTATATAGTATTTATGTTAATATATATAATAAATATTATTAATAATATTTTATTATTATATTTTTGTATATATAATTTATATTTATATATATATATACATATATATAATATATATTATTATATATAACTATTATTTATATATATTATAATATTTAATATATAGTATATTATTATAAAGTTCTCACGAGTTATTTGTTCAAATATCAGCGGTGTAAATCACTGTACAGCGTGGGATGTTTAAGTATGAAAATGTGGGTATTTATCTAGATTGAATCAGTGTTCGTTTTCGTATATTGTGTCCTTATGGGAACATAGGTCCAGGAATTGGCCTTTGGACAACTGAAGGTGCCGACTGGCTTTTTCTTTCATACGGCCAGAGGAACGGCTTGATTTTGTATTTGACATATTTTATTTAAAGATTTGTTGCTTGTGTTAAGTTGTGAATTTTAAAATTGTGAATTATTAGTAATAATATCCCATTTGGGTATTAAGAGTCATTGTGACGAATTAAATTTTTAGCGCTTATGCAATATCACATAGTTGTATTGAGAAAATTTGTATTCTGCTTACAATGATCCGTTAAGATCAAATTTAACTTTAAATGTAAATCTTGTTTATCTTTGAAGGACTGCAAGATTTCAAAGTTATCGTAACATATATATATATATTTTATATTTATATTAATTATATATATATTATTTTATATATATATATATTATATATTATATTTATATATATATATTTATAATATATATATATTTATATATTATATATATATATATATAATATATATATATATATATATATATTCCATATCCAGAAATTTGTTTATGTATATTTATTATTCAATAATAAAAAAGGTTCTATACTTCTATAGATAACTTTAATTAATTAAATTTAATATCCCTATAAAATTCCTGTGAACTAAACCAAAATCGAATACTTCTCTTGTACTTAATTATTTTGCGCCTTCTGAAGATAAAAGTACTTACATTTTTCAATGTAAAATTGTTCACACATTTGGTGGGAAACTGTCAGTTCGATCATGCATGAAACAGTCACTGCACCACCAGTCAGTTACTCATGGAGGTCACAGTACATCTACTAGATTCTTTAACTTAATGTGACATTTAAAACCATCTCATCCAGACATTGTTGTAATTGTTGAACAGAAAGGTGAAGCAAAAGCTGCTCAGGAAAACCTTCAACTTCAAAAATCAAACTAAAGTGGATGTTTTTTCCAGTAATCTAAACTTGTTCTGTCTATGTCAAGTGAAAAATTAAAAAGAAAAAAAATTATTATAATGGTTGTTAAAGATATTTTTGCAAGACGAGGATTTAAAGAAATTTGTGGCGACATTTCTTCGAAAATGGAAGACTTTTTTGACCTAGAAAATAATTGCAAAATAGTTCTAGAACAAGCGAAAAAAAAGCAAAGGAAATAAGCTTAAAAAAATTGCTTAAAGAGACGCTTTGTGCATTTAAAAACGGATGCTTGCACAAGGGCAAAAGTAAATTATTATTTTGATCTTTGTGTTATATGTGCAAGAAGATAAAAAAAATATCACTGGCATTTCATATTCTTGGCTCAATCGCAACAGAACTTACTTGTTAATCCAACTTGTTGGAAAAATTTTAAAAAAATGAGAAATTAAAAAGAGACAAGTAATTAGCTTAGTTACGGATAACGCATCAAACATGAGGACGAGGAACAGGCAACTGGTCAGTTGATTACTGATTTTATTGAATGGCAAAAAACGAAGAAGTAATAGTTGATTTTTAGGACAATTTGATGACTGTTGAAAATTCTCTGTTCCATGATAGATTAACATTACTTTTGCCTGTGTGCTGGTTCACACTTTACCACTACCTAGTGCGGGATGGTATCCGCAACACTCATGCAGAAAATCTTATAAGCAAGGTAAGACAAATAGCAAAAGCAACACGAACTCAATAATTATTGGAAGTTTTAAAGCTTGAAGCTGGAAAAGTGGCGTTGTTAGATCCGGGAACTAGAAGTGGAATTACATATGTTAAGTTCGAAAGGCTTCTGCAATTTTATAGTGAATGAAAGTATCTAATTAATGTGAGAATAAGGAGAGTTTTAGCAATATTATAAAGAAAGGAAAGAATGTTAACTGAAAACAAAATATTTTTGACTGCTATCTTTGTTGATCCACAGTTCAGAATCTTCTTCGGAACTGAAGATCTGATATTAAAATATAGGAATGCGCTTTGTGAACTAGGACTTAAAAGGAATAACACTATCGAACAAATATCTCGGTTGGAGTCTGATAGTTCATCAGTTTTAGAAATCCTCCCTTATGATATCTTGTCAAATAAAGATGAAGAAGTCAAATTTGACAAACAATGGTAACAATTGGAGCATCCAGAAAAGCTTTAAAAAAAGACAATCTACCATTAAAAGACCATCAACCTAAAAATCCTCTGGAAAAACACAAAGTAGAATTCCATAAAGCATTAGAGGAAATAATGAACCGGAAATCAAAGTTAACAGTTAAAGAGGCAATTCCTAGCTATCCTAGAATTTTCCGGGATGAGGCTTACTCAGTTACAGCTTTGCTTCCTATACTCAAGTAAGTGTTGAGCGCTTATTTTCAGCTTCAAAAAAATAAAATCGGATCTAAGGAAATCGATAAAGGAGAATTTTATTGAAGCAGCTTTATTTCTAAGAAACAATTGTTTTGAAAAAAATTATATTACATATGCTCAAGCACAGGAAGTTCATTGTTTAAAGAGACATTATTTTAAAATTTAGGAAGAATGTGAATTATAATTTTTTTTTGTTTATTTATATTTTATTTTATTAAAAAAATCTGTTTTGAATAAAATTATATTACATACGTTCACGCAGTTCATAGTTCAAAGAGGAATTAATTTAAACTTTAGGATGAAAAAAATATGTAAAATTTTGCGTTTTTTAAAAATTTGGCTTTTTTGAAAAAAATAAAATAAAACCTTTTAATAAAATTATATTGCATAAATAAACAGGCAGTTCATCGCTCAAAGAAAAATTACATTAAAATCTAGGAATTATACTTTTTTTATGTATTTCTTAAAAATCTTTTCTATAAAATATTTTCGAAGTACTTAATACCAAGTTAATAAAGATGTCATTAACAAACATTCAATTTCATCATCTAATAAAAATTTTGTAACAGAGAATTAATGATTGCATGTATAAATGGAGAAGGAATTATAACTAGGAACAGGAACCGGAGTCGCAGCAATTTTAAAATGCCGGAGCCGGGTAATTTTAAAATGATGGAGCCGGCAGAAAATTTACCGACTTTGCAGCCCTGCTCCTATGTCCTTTTACTTTTCCCTCTATACAAGGAAGAAACCCAAAAAGTAATACTGGATCTGAAATGTGATAACTTTCATAGGTCTCCTGCCCCTGTTAAATTATTAAAATTGATGGCAGAAGATCTCTTTTGCGTTTCGTAGATAACATTTAATACTTGCATTAGGGAATCCATCTTCCTTGATGTTTTGAAAATAGCTCGGGTGATTCCCATATTCAAATCTGGCAGTATCAAGGATAAAAAAAACTATAGACCAATTTTGATTCCGACCTTTTCTAAGACTATAATAGTCACGGTTCATATTTGGAAGACAACGGCTTATTAAGTGAGCTCCAATTTGGTTTTAGATCCAACAAATCTATACAGGACGCTGCATTAAATCTATTATATCAACATCATAAAACTTTTGAGAAAAAAATATTTGCTTTTTCAGTATTTCTTGACTACACCAAAGCAATTGACACTGTTCCCCATCATCGTCTTCTAAAAAAATTGGAATTGTATGGTATAAGAGGTCATCCATTGAAGCTTACTACATCCTATTTTATTAATTGGAGACAGTAAGTGGATTTTTTTTGGCCATTCCTCACGTCCTCTACCTGTGTCGCTCGGTGCTCCACAAGGATCGTGTCTGGGTCCTCTGTTTTTTATAATTTTTAACAAAGATATTGTAAAGGCGATACGATGATCTACGTTTGCTTTTGTATACAGATGATTTGGTTGTTTGCTCTACTGACGCTGACCTTGTTGTTGCCCTTAGTAATACAAAAGATGACTTTAGATCTATTGACACTTGGAGCAATACTAATAAGCTTGTTATTAACCCATTAAAATCTAAATGCATGCTTATTACGCCTAGACCTCACTTACATTATGATCTTAAAGTGGCAGGTATGGCCATAGAAAAAGTCAGTAATTTTAACTATCTTGATATAATATTGCAGGGCAATTTCCGCTTTGATAGATATATCTCCTTTGTTGTCTCTAAATTGGCCGGAGCTGGAGCTGTGATTTACTCTTTATATGAGCTTCTATGTACCTTTAAAGACTCTTCGAATGTTGTATTTTTCCCTCGCCTATCCTTGTATTAGTTTACACATACTTGCTTGGGGGTCTCGAATACTAAATGTCTCAGAATTCTTCAAGCCGCATTTAATAACCTGGTCAGAAATCTGGGATACTCAATTGGCGATAATGTAAGGGATATGCTTGCTGTATACTCAAAATTTTGTTTATGAAACAGCTATATATGCTGGACTCAGGAAATTTATGTTTGATGTCGAAAATAGACAAACGTGTTTTTTATGTAATTTACAAAATGATCTTGAATGACCACATGAATATTTTTCTAGGCAACACAGCTTAAGATTTCCTTTCTCCAGACTGATGTGAACAAATCATAATTTATAACAAATCTTGTTAGGTTTTTGGAGAAAGATACCTCTTAACATAAAAACTTCACATTACAAGTTTACCTTCAAGACATGTCTTTTATTATGGAAAACAATATCCAAACAATATGCTAATATTATTTTTTATTTCTTCTTATGTATTAGAATAATGAACCTGCAAATTTTCAAATTTTGTATGTGGTTCTGAATAAGGTGTATTATTATTATTATTATTATTATTATTATTATTATTATTATTATTATTATTATTATTATTATTATTATTATTATTATTATTATTATCATTATTATTATTATTATTATTATTATTATTATTATTATTATTATTATTATTATTATTATTATTATTATTATTATTATTATTATTATTATTATTATTATTATTATTATTATTATTATTATTATTATTAATAATTAATTAATTAATTAAATTCCAAAGTATAATTTCTATCCCAAACAGCAACAGCCAGGAAACGACCTGGTACTGCGGAAAAGGCCATCGAAGACTTTGCTCAAAAAGCCGTAAATTCGAACTTAGTAAGCAAATCTGATGTGGATACTTGGATAGAAAAGAATAACATATGTAATATATCTTTAAAGTTAGGTTGAGTTAGGTTAGGTAAGGTTAGGTTAGGTTAAGTTTAGATATAAATATGTAATATGATATATTGTTTCAAGGGTATTCGGTCCCTCTTAATACTTATAATTATTTAAATAAATTTATCATTTAAAATTTTGAGATTTTAAAACTTTACTTTGAATTTAATTTTTTTTTTTTTTAAGAATCCTCATTGTAATTTCTAACTTACCATTTTAAATAAATCTCTTTTAATGAAAATCTTTCATTTTCATTATTTTATTTTATTTAATAATTAAAATAAGGTTAATAATTTTTGAAATTCGATTTTATTTTGTCGTTTTTTTTGGTCTTGCTAGTAATAGAAAGGAAGAGGAAAGCATGCTAATAAATATGTAACAAAAATAAAAAAATTAAAATTTTCAGAACTGTGAACATTAAATAATAAACTTATATATATATATTACATATATATATATATATATATATATATCTTATATATATATATATATATATATATATATATATATATATATATATATATATATATATATATATATATATATATATATATATATATATATATATATATATAATGTGTGTATTATACATTCTTTTGTCCAGGCAGGGTAGTGGTGTGCCAGCCTCCCTCATTCCACCCCCTCTGTCGCACTCACCCACCTCCTCCACCCCACTCTGTCCCTCGCCAACACCCTACCCTCTCACCTCTCCTCCCTCCTTCAGCATCTCCTTTATTCCATCCATCCACCTCCTTCTTGGTCTCCCCTTCCTCTCAGCCTATCCTCCGCCTCCCAGAGCTCTTCTAACCAATCTCTGTTCTCATTCTCACTAAATGCCCATACCATCTTATCATTCCCTTCGCTCTTCCCACAAGACCATTCCTCCAATCACATCTCTCCTCACCACCCTATTCTAATCCTCCTTCTACTGACCCCACCAAATGCTCTCTATTATATCTCAAATACTTTAACTTTTCCTAGACCTGGCTAACCATTTCCCACACCCATACAACACCACTGGTACACAGATTTTCTCAAACATACTTATCTTAACTTTCTATGATCGATCCCCCTTTCCATATTTCTCAGACCACTCAAGCTCTGTTCCTTCACCCTATTCAACATCTCTCCTCAACTAAACCCTCCCCCCTTGCAACTCCATCCTAAATATCTAAAAATCTTTACTTCTTCAATACCCCCTACTCTGACCTCTAACCCCTCCCCCTCTTCTCTCTCCTCAAACACTAACACTTTACTCTTACTGGGTTTATTTAAAGCCCCTTTTGTCCACCACATTCTCTCAAACTCCTCATAAATACCTCAGCCCTTCCGCGCTCATCTTCGCCACTAGGGCAGTATCAGCCACCCGCAAACAGTATCATGTTCGCTTCCGCCTATCTTTCCATTCAGTAATTCCACCCCCTCCCACCTCCCTCCCACCATTCACTCTGCAAACACTCTCCATAAACAAATTGAATAGCCAGGGCGACGGCTGCACCCTGCCTCAATCCACACACCATCCCAAACATCTCTCTCCCCTCCTAAACTCTCACACACACATTCTACTATTCCTATATAAAGCTAATACCTTTCCCTAAATTACCCCCCCCACCATTTCTCAACACCCTCCATAGTCACCCCTATTCACTCTATCATATTCTTTCTCTAAATCTAGAAAACACCCATACACTTTCCTTCTCTCTATCCTTTTCTCCACAAGCATCTTTAATGTAAACACTTGATCCACACACCCTCTTACTCTCTAAACCCTCCTTGTTCTTCCCCATTCTCCCCTCCGTTAAACCTCTTACTCTCAATCAGTATTCTTCATTGCACCACCACGCCAAAAAGACATACCTCTATAATTCCCACAATCCATCCTATCCCCTTTCCCTTATACAGAGGAACCAAGCAACCATCCTCCCAATCCTATGGAACATCTTCCCACCACTCCTCCAACATATGTTATATAATCTATACAACCATTCCTCCACCTCTGCCTCCCTTCTGCAACATTTCCATTCTCACACCATCAAGACCTGCGGACTTTTTTCCTTTATTCAAGGCCTAATAATTTCCTCCATTTGTATTTCATCCTCCCCCTCCCTCCCCCTTCATTTCCCATCCTCACCTCTTTTTCTTCCTTCCCTACCCCACCCCCTTCATTAATAGTCCTACGCCTCCCCCACCTCTTCTCACCCCTATCTCTCCTCTATCCACTCCCCATCTCTCCTTAATCCTCTCCCCCAACCTCCCTTCTTCTTCCTTTTTGTGCTTCTTTCCAGACAACTTACTCCCAGTTCAATTTTAAATCAACACTACCACCAACTCCCTTTTGCTCTTCTCTTCACCCTCTCCACCGCCCTCTTTGGTTCCCCTCTAACCCTTCTATATTCTTCCCATCTATCTTCTCTCCTACTCCATTTCTCATAAGCCTCCTTTTTCCTTTTCACCACCACATTCACCTCACCTCACTCCCACCATTCTCCTTTCTTCTCTTCACCCTTTTTACTCCATACCCTTCTGGCCTCTTCACACTTTGCCCTCTCTCTGAATCTTTCCACTCCCCCTCACCTCTGTCCTCTCGTTTCTCCACCTCATACCTCTCTAAACTCCCTCCACTATACTCCTCCAATTTTCCACCTT